>BQKZ01000545.1:39008-60003 GCA_036244855.1 Temnopleurus reevesii | reverse complement strand
GATGATGATGATGATGATGATGATGATGATGATGATGATGATGATGATGATGATGATGATGATGATGATGATGATGATGATGATGATGATGACGATGGCAATGGTGATAGTGATGGTGATGGTGAGGGTGATTGTGAAAAAAAAATGATGAAAAGATTAGGGAACTGCAAAAGGTCCATGTAATATATCAGATTTCTTGTTTTATTCAATGAGGTTCTACTGTATTTTTGTCTTCTACCTGTTCAGTGTCAGAAAAATAAGGGAGATCCAACTCATGGGAAGAGAGCTTGCATGAATAAACAAAGAAGCACGCTGCATTTTATGATAGAAATAGTTTAATTTTAACAAAACGGACAGAAACATTATCTCCAGGGGTGTCACATGAGCGCATTGCATGAATCAGCATTATCTTAAATAATCAAATAAAGTACTGTGAATCATAACAAGACCACATACTCTGAAGGTTTACCGGCCTGATGTTCTTTTAAAAAATGAAAGCAGTAAATTATTTTTATCCAAACAAACCCCTTCTCTGAGACCTCATTGTCACCTTCGAGAAGCTAAACCGAAGCTGGGGAAAAGCTGGCATTGAAAATCTGTCAAAGCAGGGTTCTTAGCGGTCGCCAAACTTATCAAGTATATGTCTCTAGAGGGCAGTGCTCGTTCTTAAATCGCCTACATTAAATGTGATGTGAATTATAAACAGGCGTTATCCCTTTTGTTCTTTAATATCCCCTGTGTGGACTTGAAATTAGTTCCCTTATGCAAGCCTATCCTCATAGAAATTTTCTTTAGTGAGAAATATCGGCTTGAAATATTTCCTAGAAAGTTCTAATATGGAAAAAAAATTCCCACATTTTGCTTCAAATGAAGTATTATTTGGGCAATTTTATAAATTGGTCATTTTTTTTTGTATACATGACCTCACGTTTTATCCTATTCAACTTTACCTGACAGATCATCTGAGCCATTATCATTTAATAGCATTACTTGTTTATAAATCAAATGTAAATGATGAAAATACATTATTTCTGTTATGTTCTGTATATTGGGGGTCAGACAAAGGTAATTCATAGAATTGCCATTTTTTAAGCATTCAGAATCATGATTTGGGTTATGAAAAGTATTTATGTCACCTGCCTTACTCCCAAATTCTGATTGTAAAATGCTCTTTTGGCCCATGAATAAGATTCAAGTGGGGGACTTTGGCTTAATACCCCGGTCACAGAGGACCCCAGAAGCAACACGATTCACCCCGACTCTTTGTTAATTCACAGTTAACTGCCTCAGAACAACGAGTCCGGATGAACCGTGTTGCTTCCGAGGTCCTATGTGACCGGGGCTTTAGCTTGTACATGTGATATTCACCAAAGAAAAAATTCAACTACTCCAATATGCAGCAAGTTTTTGTTCAGTGTAGCAAAACTTCTTCATAGACCGTGCAACAATTTACATGGAGCTAATGGTCCCCAGTAGACATTCTTTTTGGTTTTATCACATCACAAAGTGTAATTTATTTGAAATTGATAGGAAGGATGCATGCTCTGGGACGATGACTAATGATGAACTTGAACATGACTGTTTTTTATGTCTTCCCCTCTCTGTCAGGCTGAGAATCGATCACAAGTGTCTGCCAAGTCTTTTACGAGGGTCGTTAGAGAGCTCCTCATGATACTAGCCAGACCAGCCAGGCTTCTTGAATGTTTGGTAAGTAGTCATCCATCACCGTTTATAAACCCCCTTCTGATTGGGCCAAGTTTAGTCTTTGCTACTAGATCTGCTTAAAGCAATGATTTTGACTGGCTCATCTTCTCTCGTTGTACATTCACTCCTGTATTAGTGTAACTTATAAATGAACCACTCAACTTGAATTAATTCTACTTTTTCATCATGAATATTTTTTTCCAGGAAGATTCCAAGTATATAAATTATGGAATGGCATTTGTGCAAAATTTGATTAAATTTCAATTCATTTTCACAGGAATTTGATCCAGAGGAGTTTTTCCAACTACTGGAATCTTTTGAGGACCAGGCCAGATTTGGATCTGCAATTTCCGAGGACCTTCCAAAGTATATTGTCAACCAGCTAGGTCTTAACAAGGACCCACTGGGTGAGAATTTTTTTACATCTATCTTCAGTATTTGTTTTATATCATACCTGCCAACTTAAGCTCAGAATCTTACAATTGATGAGAGGTTATCAATATATATGGAAGAAACCATAATGATTGCTCTTCACAAGATCATTAAATCATGGATCTGATTCAATTGTTAACCAATATCTTTCATTTTTGGTATGTCCCTATCAACCATAAAGATGAAAAATAAAAGATTCTGATTTTAGGTCAGCAGATATGTTGTTTTTCATTTTACAACTCTGTTTCAGGCTGTACAAAAAATATTACCAATTGAAAGGTTCCTATTTATATTAGCTTCCTCTCATGTGTAAGTTGTTAGTCACAAATGTCTTGCTGTGAAATTCGTGCACCTGTCAAATTTTTCTTTTGATCTTTAGTCCCTGTACTATTTCTAATCCTATTGTTTAACACTATATCAAGGAGAATGGACAAGATTAATCATATTGAATAAATTCTTGCCTTTATCCCAAAGCATTTATCATATTGTAGTCCAAGTTGCAACATTATATTGGAGTTTTCGTCTCGTCAAATGTCAAATTACTCATTAGCTCGGCATTTTCATTGAAAAGATAGGGATTTAAAGAACATCTGTCTTCTCTTTGTGAGGTTCCTCTGAAAAAGCTTGCTAATATCCATTACACATGTGAATCAATATGCACTGTAAATGTGGAATTGACTCTATAAGACATGATTATGCACTGCAGAATTTAGTGAATTGTATGTCAATACATATCTTGTATAATTATGAAAAATGCTCAAGTTATTGTGCTTTTATGATGTGTAGAAACGTAACATATTATTATAGTATTTTCTTTGTATCGGAATAGATGTGCAGTTGTGTGCAGTTCTTATTCACATATTAGAACTTTTACTTTACACATAATTAATTGTTCTTTTGTTTCACACTGTGAATTTTGTGATGTTTTGTTTGAATTATTATATTTGCAAAGCTTATGGCAGTTTGCAAATTTAACATGTGTTAGTAACTAGCCCAAAAATTTGAAACTTGTTCGTTGTCCAAATTGTTGCTATATATAGTGTATAATTTCTGTATTTTCTGTTTCTTTTCTCCCTCCTCATTCTACTATTCCACCCTTGCATGCTTGTTTAAAACATTTTTTCTCTTTTTTGTTATCAATTTATTGCCACCTATCTTCTGCATGAATATCTTTTCATACCTATTCCGTTCATATTTATGTTTATTACACTTACTTCATCATCATCATCATCATCATCATCACCATCATCATCATCATCATCATCATCATCATCATCATCATCATCATCATCATCACTACCAAAAATGTTTACTCAAAATCTTTTCATTTGATCCTCTCCTGGATTATCTTACTCTATCTCATTGAAATCATTTCTACCAAATCATCTTGGATTTGATAACATCCCTTCCTTGTCACATACACTTGTATATCTATAAACATACATCAATGCATCATAATACATCCCCATCCAACTCCTTATTGTATTCTTGCATGCACAAAACTGTCTCTCTCCTTTTTACACTGCCTCACCTGTCCTTAATCATCATCAAATCATCTCTGCGCTGTCACCATTACTGTGGAACTGATGCTATCCCGTTCCCATGGAAACCAACATCCGATATCACCTTGGCTGTGGATGACCTACTCTGTGCCTCTTCTTCCGTGTCCAACAATCTCCATGTCTACCACTCGACTGTCGTTTGTGTGCCAACAATGAAATCTCCTGGTTTCTTCCTCGCACTACTTTACAAATGCTACCTTCAAATTGGTTTGGTTCAATCTTCCCTTTTTATTCTTGTTTATAACTACATCCAACAATTGTTTGGTATTTCACGTTGGCATGCTTGTACTATTTGCTGTGGAAAATAATTTTGCTGTTGGTTCAAATGATATTGATAATCATTGTTTTATAATCCAATTATATCGTCAAAATATTGACTGCATTTTTAATTTTCATTTCTCTCCCCTTCTTGTATGTCTGACTCTTATTGATTAATTTAATGTTCCCTTCGATATGTTGCTTGATATTTGAACCTTTTACAATACCATACTTCCAAATTTACCAATTTCTACACAACCTATGAATACCACTATGTACATTTCTCTCCCTGCTCATGTCTTTGATTTTATCACTCAACTAAATGTGACCTTCGATATAATAATGCTTGATATTTGGTCTCTTATTATCCTATTTCTTTACAACCCATGAATACCACTAATAAATCCCTGTTTAAACTATTGATGCTACTCTTTGCATGGTTTGTTACGGCCTTCTCTCCCTGCACACTCAACCATGGTTGATATCCATAGCTTATTTTGATCACTTTCCAGACGTTGGTGATATATGCGGGGATTCCCCTTCACCTCCAAGACAAGACTCGGGAGAGGAAGGTGATAAGGTGAGAAATGGTTTATAATTCAATCCAATTCAAAATAACAATTATTGTTTTCTTCAACAACAAAAATGAATAATGTACAGGCTAGTTATTTACAATTGTAATCAAATAATAGATCAATTAGTACATAGATTAATAATTGAGTAAACAAATTGAAGGACAATGGCCCTGATCCAGAAGCAGAACTTGTGTCGGATGTGCCGAAAAATACAAAATCGTTTGCCAATTTTTTTAGGGCTTTATGCAAATACTTGCAAAGTTTTTGTTACTTTTGCTTAGAAATTTGTAGGATAGTGATGGTCAGTGTTTTTCTTTCCCAGTTTTTCAGGTTGGGAGATGTATGTGATATAGAATAATACAAAGCTGAATAACATATATAACATATATGATAAGATTGGGTGTATAGCAGAATGAAATGTAATAGATTCAAATTTACTTTTTATAGAAAATACAGTTTCTTTTTGTGAAATGTAAATAATGTAAGTAAATGTTATTATTTTCCTTAAGTCAACTGGTAACTAATCACATTTAATTGATATATATTTTTTGTATCCAGTCACATGACAGCAGCAAAGACTGCTTGAATGAACCCAAGGAAGAGGATTTTGAGAATATCAAAATCATCAGTAATGGAGCTTATGGGTGAGTATCTAACAAGAAAGAACAACTTATCAAATTAACCGCACATGACAGATTATATTTTGATATCAATGATCTGGTGTTTAATTTTGTAATTATAAGGAATGGGAGTTTTTACCGAAAAGAAAAATCATTGTATAGCATCCTTAAAAGAAAATGAAAAATTATTTTAAAAAATAACTTCACATTGTCATTTATATTATGTTACCAGTGATTGGTCATTTCTTGACAACCAAATGTAACATCTCACGACCATTGTTAGATACTTAGTGATTGATTGTTAAATACTTAGTGCGTCACAAGGCCTCAGGTTTGCAATGAAGAAGATATGTGAACAGAGTATTAGAATTCAAATGCTATTTTCACCCCCACATCTCCACTTCTTGGTACTCTATTCTGATTAGTAATATTTATCTCTCTCTACTTTATGTACCAGTGCTGTATACTTGGTGCGTCACAAGGCCTCGCAGCAGAGGTTTGCCATGAAGAAGATTTGTAAGCAGAACATCGCCCTTCGTAACCAACGAGAACAAGTGTTTGCTGAAAGAGATATCCTCACCTTCGCTGAAAACCCATTTGTGGTTGCTCTCTACTGTAGCTTTGAAACAAAAGTAAGATGATAAAATAATGATAATGATAATAATGATGGTGATGATGTTGATGGTGGTGGTGATGATGATGATGATGATGATATTGACGACAACGACCATGGCGACGACCATCAGGACGACTATGATGACGATGGTGACGACGACGATGGTGATGGTGATTCTGATGGTGATGGTAGTGGTGATGGTAATGGTGACAGACATTATGATTATTATGATGATAGCGAGGAGAAGGAAGAGGAGGAGGAGAATGTCGATAATTATTGAGATGATGGTGATGATGGTGTTGATGGTGATGGCAATAATTATGATGATGATGATGACCATGAAGATGATAGTGATTTTGAAATTTTCTGGATTTACACATTTTGATGTTTCCAAAATTTCGTACTCCCCATAGTTCTGCTATCACAGTGATTAAGATATCAATATCTACAATGAATGGTCTCTTGTTATGCATTTATCTCACTCTTTCCTATTTTTCAATCAGAAATATTTATGTATGGTGATGGAATATGTTGAAGGAGGAGATGTAGCTACTCTGATCAAACACATAGGACCACTACCCTTAGAAACAGCCAGGTAAGGAGATCAATTCATTCATTTACCAACAATATATTATTCTAATCCAGATTCTAGGTATAAGTTATCATTCTAATTGTGATCTGAAACTTGAAGACATTCTCTAAATTATTAGAATTCTGTATCCAATTTGGGTCATTTAACCCATCAATCATATATTAGAAAATAAAGAGTTGATCAAAAAAATTGATGTTTTGACCGGTTGCATTAATTTTTTGCCATTACAAACTCTGGTAAAAGCTAAAACTTTGAAACACACACACCAACAAACAAAAAACTTTGTCAAAGTTTTATTTTTGTCAAAAAGCTATCTGCAATGTATCCCAGGAGAGGCTNAGATATCCTGACCAGTGTGTGATAAAAAAATAAACACCTTTAGGAATGAAATAATTTTCTTGTACTATGTGAGGTATTTGTGCTTCATGTATTAAATTTCTCTAACACTTCACTCCACTGTCATCCTCTTCCTCCCATCTCTTTCCTTCTTCTGCACCCTCCCTGCCATTCACTTTCCCACATTTCCTTTCTCTTTCTATCCCTCTATCTATCCCATTTTCTCCCTTCATCCTTGCCTCTGTATACCTCATACTCTTAGTTTCTCTCCCTTCTCTCAACACACACTGAAACAGCAATGCAGGAAATTGATCGGTGCAAGCGATTCTAGATTATTCTTTCATACATTTCTTTGCAAAATTATATGCTATAAACCAATCAGAATGTATTATACAATTGACAATTTATTTGCAATTGTTTGCAACCTTCTTGCAACAGCCCCTTATTTCCATCTCATCTTGTTTGTTCCTGATCACTAATGTGTAATATGATTTAAAACTTTAATTTGATTGATTATATTTTATATTTGATAATCTTGTCTTTCAGATTATATTTTGCTGAAGCAGTACTAGCTATAGAATATCTACACAGTTATGGAATAGTGCACAGGGATATCAAACCTGATAAGTAAGTTGTTTGTTTGAATTCAAATTATTCCGTTATTGTGCATTCATGAATTGTTTTATACATTATAATCAGATTTCAGAAAAAATTTAGGCCGTAATATAAAGATCTGGGGCCTGTAACATAAAAGAGATGCAATTAATCTTGCAATTAATTGTATCTCTTTGGTACACATTTTGCCATAGACTTACGATAAATATTTATTGTAAGTTTAATTGCATCTTTTATGTTACAGGCCCCAGTAGCAAGGCATTATTTTGGTTCATCCTCTATGTATTTCTTCCTGTGTCTATGGATCTTTTTATTATGAGGCTCTTCTGTCTACTATAACTCTTTAATACGTTAAAAAGTGACTTTCTTTTTTCCCTGTTGTTAAAGAAAAGACTCTTGTTATGATTCTTGAAATATATGATTAATTGCCTTGCTATGGTTGTATTCTTGCCCACAGCATGTTAATAACATCAACAGGACACATAAAGCTGACTGACTTTGGTCTATCCAAGATTGGTATCATGAGCTGTAAGTATTTTAAAAAATGCACCTGTTCAATATTTTACCAATTTGATTAACATTGTTGCATAAATTCTGTTACGTAAAACACATTTAGGCCCTAGTTTATTGAGAGATACTATGGTTTTACCAGAAATAGAGTTACATCTCTGATTTTTGTGTGTATTTTTACCATTGATCTTGATTAATATAACTTAAACTTTAGGGTTTCCCATGTGCCCTTAATATTCAATGTATGTATGAAGTCATGTCAAGCAGTGCTCGATGAAATATCCATTGATTGAAAAGCTTGAATTGATTACTTTTGAAATGGTAAGTAGAAGGCTTCCACGGTACTCACTTGCAGGGTTTCGATGAGCATGTCCATATCATCTCCTTAAGATGATGAGAACATGCTCATCACGAGGTTGAGAGTGGGTAGCGTGAAGTCTTATACTCTGGAAACCTTTCAACAATATTTCTGAAATAGTAACTGCAATCCAAAAACTCTGTATGAATTATTTTGAAAGACTTGCTTTTCGTTATGAAATACAAACAAGAAAGTGATTCAATCAAGACTAATATTAAAAACAAATTATTTGTCCTTGGATTACACTGTCATTTTCATTGCCACCACTATCTATTCCACCTGCAGTAACGACCAACCTGTATGAAGGTAACATTGATAGAGACACCAAACAGTTTCAGGACCAGCAGGTGTGTGGTACACCCCAATACATCGCCCCTGAAGTGATCCTTAGACAGGGGTATGGTAAACCGGTAGACTGGTGGTCTATGGGGGTGGTTCTATATGAGTTCCTGGTAGGATGCCCCCCTTTCTTTGGAGAGACTCCTGAGGAACTCTTTGCGCAGACTATTCATGGTAAGCAGAGGGGGATTTCACAGAGATATTAATTGGTTGATTGAAAATTGTCTTTACTGGAAAGAAATATTATAGAGAGCTGACTATTGAATGTTGGATTGGCTGTTATGGTAGGATAAATAGTATCACCTTTTCATGTTGGTCATAAGTAGCATTCTGTTAAACCTCATCTTTAAGGAGATGAAACTGCCTCTCCTTATCAATTATCCTAGTGGTTGAGATTACTTAAACTAACTATTTTGTGACTTGTATGTTCACTCACATTCTTAAACAGAAATATCTTGGTTTGGTTGTCTGACAAAATTATTGTATTCCTACTTTCTCACAGTCCTTCAGCAATACCCCTTCATCAAACACCCTCATTAAACCCATAACCATTTCATTGAATGATTTAGGTATAAAACTCTTTCACACTCTCTCCTTACTCCTATTTCCCCACATTCCTTATAGAATGGCCGACTGGTGATGACGCTCTCTCAGATGAGGCAGTAGACCTGATCAACAGTGTCCTTCAGCAGGACCCTATTTTTTATCAATGACCTTAGTAAGGCTTCACACCTAGTCCTTGATCTTTTCACATTCTCTCTGTCCTTTTCTTTTCTCACAGTTCATATAGAATGGCCTACCGGTGATGACGCTCTCTTAGACAAAGCTGTAGACCTGATCAACAGTTTCCTTTAGCAAGACCCCTTCATCAAACACCCTCATTAAACCCATAACCATTTCATTGAATGATTTAGGTATAAAACTCTTTCACACTCTCCTTACTCCTACTCTCCCACAGTTCTTATAGAATGGCCAACCGGTGATGACGCTCTCTCAGATGAGGCAGTAGACCTGATCAACAGTTTCCTGCAGCAGGATCCTCTCTTCAGATTGGGCACAGGAGGCAGTGAGGATGTCAAGTCACATAAGTTCTTCAGGAGATTATTGAAGTTTAAACCACTTTCACATTCTCTCCTTGCTTCTCCTTTCCCACAGTCCTTATAGAATGGACCATGGGAGATGACGCTCTCTCAGATGAGACAGTAGACCTGATCAACAGTTTCCTTCAGCAGGATCCTCTGTTCAGATTAGGCACAGGAGGCAGTGAAGATGTCAAGTCACATAAGTTCTTCAGTGGATGATTGAAGTTTAAACTACTTTCACATTCTCCCCTTACTCCTACTCTCCCACAGTCCTTATAGAATGGCCTACGGGTGACGACGCTCTCTCAGATGAGGCTGTAGACCTGATCAACAGTTTCCTTCAGCAGGACCCTATTTTTTATCAATGACCTTAGTGAGGCTTCACACCTATTCCTTGATCTTTTCACATTCTCTCTGTCCTTTTCTTTTCTCACAGTCCTTATAGAATGGCCTACTGGAGATGATGCTCTCTCAGATGAAGCTGTAGACCTGATCAACAGTTTCCTTCAGCAGGATCCTCTCTTCAGATTAGGCACAGGAGGCAGTGAGGATGTCAAGTCACATAAGTTCTTCCTTGGATTATTGAAGTTTAAACCACTTTCACATTCTCTCCATGCGTCTCCTTTCTCACAGTCCTTATAGAATGGCCTACCGGTGATGACGCTCTCTCAGATGAAGCGGTAGAACTGATCAACAGTTTCCTTCAGCAGGACCCTCTGTTTGAATCCATAACTATGTCATTGAATGAACGAGGTGTAAATCACTTGCACACTCTCTCCTTACTTTGTTATTGAGTTACTGAATTGTAAACCACTTTTACATTCTCCCCTTACTCCTACTCTCCCACAGTTCTTATAGAATGGCCTACCGGTGATGACGCTCTCTCAGATGAGGCAGTAGACCTGATCAACAGTTTCCTTCAGCAGGATCCTATTTTTTTATCAATGACCTTAGTAAGGCTTCACACCTATTCCTTGATCTTTTCACATTCTCTCTGTCCTTTTCTTTTCTCACAGTCCTTATAGAATGGCCTACTGGAGATGACGCTCTCTCAGATGAGGCTGTAGACCTGATCAACAGTTTCCTGCAGCAGGATCCTCTCTTCAGATTAGGCACAGGAGGCAGTGAGGATGTCAAGTCACATAAGTTCTTCCTTGGAGTCGATTTCAATGGTCTACTCAGGCAGAAAGCTGACTTCATCCCTCAGCTGGAAGGGGATGATGATACAAGCTACTTTGATAGTGAGTTGTCTGTTTTGAACGATAGTTAATGCCTAATGACCTTTGCAAAACAAATCCTATACGAATTGTAAACAAAATAATTGATTCTTTTCCCATATTTGTCTGCTAACACTTTTAAACCAACTTATAAGAATATCAGT
The DNA here is from genome assembly GCA_036244855.1 of Temnopleurus reevesii. Classification (NCBI taxonomy): domain Eukaryota; kingdom Metazoa; phylum Echinodermata; class Echinoidea; order Temnopleuroida; family Temnopleuridae; genus Temnopleurus; species Temnopleurus reevesii. Next base: position 49,023 of record BQKZ01000545.1, on the reverse strand, counting down.
CTCCTCTTGGAAACATGAACTTTAGAGGAATGGAATATGCAGGGTTCATATCACATAGCACGTGCAGAAATTCAATACTGGAGATTTCAGGAGTAATTGCTTCTGCAAAGGAACTTGGATCAGAACAGCAATATATTTTTTCAAATAAATTATTGAGTTGTTTGATTCCTATACTCCTTGAAATAGAGCATTTTGCCTGATTACATGCACTATAAACTGCAGTTGTTATTATTATTAAATAAAACTAATTCATGTAATTAGATAGAATTCAAGCATCTTGCAGTAGTAATAATTTTCCAAACTTTTTTCATTTCAGCTCGGTCAGAGAGATACAACCACGAGCTTGACTCAGATGACGAGGATCTTCCTGAAATCGGCAACTTTTCGACATTTTCTCCACGCTTCAGTCGATCTTGTAGCAGCGTGTCGCAATCCTCTGATGATACAGAGAGGAGAGAGAGGTCTCATAGCGCTTCACTGCCGCTAGGAGATCTATCCCATCATTCTTTGCCAGCGAGGAATTCTCCGCAGCTCTTGACGGTGGATGTTGATAGGGGGAGTAGTCTTCCTCTACCAGACAGGTAACGATTCATTTTCATTTTGATGATCTAATTCGGAAATGAATTTTTTTTAAATTTAAGTATCCTCAATAGAGTTCCTTCCTGCCTCTTCATTCTCTTCCAGTTTCTCATCTTCCCTGTTTTTAATCCATTCCACTGCTCTCCCCTCCCCTTTCACTCTTTCTCCCTTATTCTTTTCATTTCGACTTTTCTCTTCATTCCTCTTCCCCTCTATCCCTAAGTGTCTCTCATATAAAGCTCGAATATTTACCAACTTACTAACTTTGACTGAGGCGTCGTGGCGTGCGCCTGTAATCAAGCTGTTTGGGACAGTCATAAATGACCTGTGTTGGTCGCGGGTTCGATCCCGGCCGGTCACCTCCTTCTCTCTTCCTTCTTCTCCTGGCGTAAATATTCAAAATTGAATGACACACGCCGTAAAACCAAATTTCTCTCTCTCTCTCTCTTACGTTTTATTTTTACCTTATGACAAAGAATGTTTGAAAAAATAAGAATATTCAAGCTTGTGTGTGTGTGTGTTGTATGCATGGGAGCAAGACTGACAAGTCTGAATGAAGCACATGTTTGCTGTGTTTCCTTGACAAATTTCCTGAGCACCAGATATTTTATATTTTCCTTAATCAAACAATATCATGCAAGTGAATGATTTGACATGGAGCATTGATGATATACATTTGAAGAATTCATAGGTGTGTTAAAATGGTGCTTTTATGAATTTTATGTTAATGCTCTTGCAAATTTAACTCTTCACTTCTATCGTTTGGTGGTGCTGGTGGCGGTGATTAATGTGAAAAAAAATCTTGAATCTAAGTGTTTATTAGTAGCAAAAGATGAATTGAAAACTGTATTTAACCAATGGTGTTGCATATAATAGTTTATTCCAATGTGATATACAGAGGATGCACAAACTTGCACAATTGGCTTGCTAAGGGTTAATTCAGTGCATCCTCAAATTGAGCGGAATGAAGGTAACATTTCCAATATCCTTGTTCTTTTCCTCGCAAACCGTCCAATCGTAGGGAGCTCGCTCGGCTATCGAGACGTTTCTCAGCCAGCTTTGCCACTGACGATCACGGCTCTCTTTCCGTTTATAGAAATATTTTGCGAGAGAGGTAAAGAAAATGGTTGCCTGTGAGAGCTAGGTGTTCAGTCAATGCAATAGTCTGTTCACTGCAGTCTAGCACGTTGCTTTTCTCTATTTATTTAATCAAACTTTGTATCAATTTGTCAGCACTTTCTGCAAAAACACAATATGCAAATTCTGTGAGAATAAGACCATGTGACAAAACAATTACAATCAATCATGTGAACAATGAAGAAAATATTTGTCTATAGCTTTTGTTATGCCTTTTGTTCATGTAACGATGGTTGATAGTTGTTTTTGTTACAGGGTCCACATTTTTGCTGTGATGTGATTGTTTGACAAGATGATAAATTCTTTTATTTCACATTTGTCTGTTTGCTTTAAATGTAATCACTTTCTATCGCGACTATCAGTCTCATATCTGGAGTATCTCATTATTTGCAGGATTTTTTTTCTTCTCCTTTTTTTTTTAGAATTAAGTATTTTTGTCAGATTTCTTGAATTGAATTTTTCCTTTATTCAGTTCTTGGATTTTTTTCCACAGATTAGATTTTCTTGTGTAAGACCTATTCTTTTTCTTGATCTCCAATCATCCATTAAGGTCCTAACTTCCTTTAATTTTGACTAGGCAATCACATAAAGTATTGCAGAACTGATCTACAATTTTGCTTTGCATTGCTTTATTTATTGGACGATATAAGATTATGTTTGGCTACCTTTGAGCTAAAGTGCAATTCTGACTTTGGTAAATGATATTTTGGGAACATCATTCATTCTGTAGACTAGCGTTTACAGATTTCTTTCTGTAATTGTTTTTACATTTTCAATGCACAATTTTTACATTATTTATGGGTTTAACAAAAGAGAATATAAGGATCAGATTATTTTTGTGAATATATCACACTTAAAACTAGTTGGTAGATTATTTCATTGAAGTAATCTCTTTGTAGCACTGATGTTATATTTGTGTTGCAACACCACTAAAGTTGTTCATCACTTTCTGACAAGAACTAAAACAATGTAATGTTCACCTGTCTTTGTGTATAGACTGCACTTGATATGATAACTGACAACATATCATACTGAAAAAAAAAATATTTTGTATGTTTTTTATTCTAATTTTCTTGGAATTGGCATCCTACAGATCAGTAATCATGAAAAAAAAATTAAGTCACAAGAATTATTGACTTTCTTTTTACAACTTCCATTTTATTTTTGCTACATCTTCTCTGCAATTTATTGTTCATTATTGTGCCATTTATTGTCTTTTCATGCCTGATATTGATTTAAAAATTTCTGTACATGAACGGTGCAATTACCAAATCATATTATAACTATTTTCATTTTATCTGAAAGTTCTGTAGGTAAATTATCTCTGATAATATCATTATCTTTCTGCCAACCCATTCACATAAAGGTCATGGACACTATGTATTATATAAGGACATTTTTCACTGCATATTGAAAATAAACATAATATCAATAAATTGTCACAATATATCCAACGCAAATTGCGTACTTTGTGTAATCATTGCTTTGTTTACGTAAAGAAATCATTAATAAACAATGTTCCATTGGTAAGATTTATTAGATAAAATGTGTTGATTTGCAGTAGAAATAGATGGATCATTCAGGAATTTACATTAATGTCTTTTTGGGGGGAGGGGTAAAGACATTATTGTATCAGATATGTATATATTTCATTTAAGCATCCAAGATATTGTAGATCACAAACTCCACCGAACACCAATGAAGTTGTATTTGTAGCATGTTTGCAATATGTTAAATATACTGCAAATAAATGAAAGCTTTTGTGAACAGCTCAACTGGAAACAGAAATCCATTTCTATACCATATAGAGTCGATTTAATATCTCTCTATTTATTTCTTCGCAGGAATGCGTCGGCCAAAGCGGCAGCCGCTGCTGAGCAATCTGACGCATCCTCCTCTCCTTGCACTCCACCCCAAGACGCTTCTCCCCGGCAACGTCGTCGAACCGGTATCTCCCACAAGCCTCCCCTCCGTGAGGTCCTCCCTCGTTTCTCCATCTCGTTTGATGAGGACAGCCCACTAGCATCCTCCCTGGAGTCGCAGGGTTCGCTGGGGTCATCAGGGTTTCTAGGAGCAGGGGATGGGAAGAACGTTGGGTCTGAGAGACAGAGTAGACCAGTGGTGAAATCAGCATCGTCCAGTATGCTCTCTCTTATCATACCTTCAGGTAAGTAGCCTCTTTGGTGTTACTATAAGCCCATAGGGGTTACAGGGGTCAGCAGGGGTCGCTGGGGTCATCAGGGTTTTTGGAGCTTGGGATGGGAAGAATGTTGGGTTGGAGAGACAGAGCAGAATGCTGGTCAAATCATCCAGTATGCTGGTCAAATCATCCAGTATGCTCTCACTTATTATTCCTTCACGTACGTGGACTTGAGAATTGAGATCTTATTGCTTTAATTTGGTTCACAGTCTCCTATAAATGGATTTTTATATGTCCACCACTGTAACGCAAAAAAGGTACCAAATGATCGTTTGAAAATGATTGACCCTAAATTTTTGCTGTTTACTTTTCATGCAATAAAATTTTACAAAATCATGTGAAATACAACCTCAAGAATCACATTAGATCTTTGGGGATTTTCACTCCGTTATAAGCCTATTTTCATGTAGAATGTGTTTCAACATTCTTGAGGCCCCATGGGAGACCAACTTATGTTGAATGGGCTACCCAGGAACAATAAATAAATAAATAAAAATAAATAAAATACATAAAATAATAATTTGTTAAAAAATCTGACTGAAAATAAAAGTGTCATTGCAGAGCAGCCAAACATGTTTTTTTCTAAGATGGTACCAGAGTGATTATTTCATACTGTTACCTATTATTACTTCCTTTTGAAATGAGATGATTTATCACAAAGTTCCAAATAAGAAGAATGTCCATACAACCAGCACTTTTCAGTGATGTAATATAACCCTTCCTATACACCTCACAGACGAGCTTCATGTACCGTCACCCATCAACTCTCCTGGCGGTGAATCTAGCAGCTCTCGAGATGACTCACCATCAAGAGAGCCGTCGTTGATGAGTAGTATGAAGTCACCCATCGTCATCAGGAAACCACCAAGAAGGAAGACTATGGGATTCCACATGCAGGCTATCAAGGTGTACCTTGGCGAGTCTAACATTTATACACTGCACCATCTTGTCAGAGTAAGTGAAACACTATCCCTATAAGTAAGACATTCAGCATTAGAATACAAATGATTACAGCTGAGGCGAATGCCTTCTTACGAGGCCAAACGTAGACTGTTCGACAGGTCAATTCTCGCCCAGCCATTCCATCTAGTAATAAATACTGAATTTACTACCTGAACATCATCTTACCAAAGTGATATACAGTCAAACCTGTCTAGAGAGGCCACCCCAAGGGAAACAGAAAAAGTGGCCACTGTAGACAGGTGGCCTCTATAGACAGGTTCAATAACATGCATTATCACCTGGAGGGAATCAATTTAAGTGGCCACTATAGACAGGTGGTCACTATACACAGTGGCCGCTATAGACAGGTTTGACTGTACATTCTTTATTTATATAGTGCTATCTCAAAGTTATCAAGAGAGGGTATGCAGAAGTACCGATAAACTGCAATTCTGAAAATGACTGTTCCAACATATGTTTTTACTTTTGGTTAGTAAGAAGGATAATTAAATCTATATGTTTATTGCTCTTTAATTTGATAGTGTTTTAGGTTTTAACAATCTTTCGTATATATATCGGGAATTTGAATGTGTACGGCTCAAATGCAAATAGCACCTGTTTAATTATTTTGCTTCACTTCTCGTTTGTACCTGTAGCAAGTGGAAGAAGGCAGCCCAGCGTATGAGGCTGGTTTACGACCAGGAGACCTAGTGACACACATCAACAATGCACCCGTGGAAGGCTTGATTCACAGAGAGATAGTTGAACTGATCATGAGTAGCGACACACAAGTTGTGATTCATTGTGTGCCAATGGACAAGACAACCATTCAGACTTGTGAACGTAGGAATTCAACATCAAGCAAAATGGCAAGGAGGAAAAAACAGAAGCGAAAAAGGGACTCGGTAGAGAGAAGACGACGCAGCGCTGTATTCAGAAGGTCTAGTTTGAAGCGACAGTCAACGGATGGGAGTAGGGCTAGTTTAGCAGCATTGGGAAGACAAGGAGGGGCGTCAGATTCTTCCCCTAGGTCGCCAACGTCAAGATCGCCACGCTCCCCACCCATGTTTCACGTCCCTTCAGAACATGCAAGCAGTACGCCGTTGACTTCATCACCAAACAGTTCCCCATCATCAAGCTGTCCCAACTCTCCCGCTGGACACTATAACTCATCCCGCCCGAGCACCTTGCAGGGGCTGGCTCATAAACATCCCTTCCCTTTCAGACCTGGAGGGAACCGTAGGAAGTCAGTAGGTCACATCCCACTGTCCCCTCTAGCCAGGACCCCTAACCAGCCACCCGCCCCCAAGTCCCCCGTGCGCAGCCCCAGCCCTCTGGCCGTGGTGACAAGCCTAGGGCATTCCCCTGGCAGCTCCAACACCACCCAGTCCTACCCCGCCCACATGCTGAGCAGTCCCACCCTGTCTGCACCTATGAAGGTGAAAACCAAGAAGTATATGAGATCACGGAACCTTGAGACCCCGCCCTCACCTCTACTAAGAAGAGCCCTTTCTCCGGATCATGAGAAACCCTTGGATATGTTTGACGTTCAGCTTCGGCCGAGAGCAGACTCTGCTTGCGACGCGCTCTCTAGGGAAGAGAGGAGTCTCAAACGATTGGGTATGGTCAGTAAAGAGAGGGTCGCTGAAAGGAAATCAACAGGGTCCACTTGAATTATATTATGTGTACAGAAATGCAAAGTATTCAGTCTCTTATATATGTATATTTGTGATAATGAGGAGATATATTTGTCTTTAGTGTCAGACTATGAGCATTTCACAAATCTCTCATGTGAGGCAATTTAGGAATCCAAGACCTGTAAGCTATTATCTTGGTGATTGAAGCAAGGTTTTATTTTTGTGTAACAGTAAAAATAGAAAGCATTAAAATGTATCCAAGGGATGATTAGAAAGTACTTTGCTATGTTGTCATCATTAATTGATTGATTGATTATTCTTTGCTATTGTGCCTGTATGTTTTGCCAAAGACGCTGAAATAAGAAGTAGATAATAACAGAGACATAACAGGAACGAGTGCATGCGATCTCTATGGAATGGCATTGCAATGTGTTAGATAACAGTAAATAGCAATGACAGTTAGGAGAGATCAACATGCACTTTGGTATATAATGCAAAAGGCGTTTGATGTATTTTCAAATGAAATGGCTACAAATGTAACTGATGATTTGATTTTGGAAAATGTTTATGTCACTTTCTTTGGATGTGATTACAAGTTTTACATCAAGAACAAATGCCATGAATGCAATGAAAGTTAGGGGAGACCTTAATGCACTGTGGAATTTGGTGCAAAAGGGCATTCAATGTATTCTCAAATGAAATGGCCACAAATAAGTTTGATATTGGAAATTGTGCATGTAACTTTCTTTGGAGTTGATTACAAGTTTCTCATTAAGAACAAACGCCATCAATGTATCAAATTTTTGTTTCAAAGACACATGACCATACTGGTGGAAATGCTCCATATTTGCAATTTCAGATATATCTATTACGTCTATTTCAATGATGAAATCCAACATTTGGCTTGGTTCTGATACGTGATTTGTTGTTAAAAAGTCAACAATGAAACAATATTTTCAGAGTGCTCCTCAAGTTGGTGTGACATTGTGAATTTAGCACATAAAATTTGCTTCTCAATATTTTTTTCAAATATTCAATTCAGCATTAGAATCATAATGTAACTGTCCTTTTTTTCCTTTTGAGGAAAATGATATTGATAAATATTTTTTGCTCAATTTCAGTATTATTAAATATAATCATGAAGGACGTTTCATAACAGGATTCAATAAAACTGTTTTGCTGTAGTCAGATAAACTACCACCATGCAGTTTTGAATGCGCAAAGGTAGTTTGAATCTGAAGGTAATTATAATTGGAGCAAATTTGTGGGGAAATGTAGCTTGATTGAGAGTCTTAACTGAGAATGTCCAATCATAAACTGGTGCTTGGTGAATGTTTGGAGTTTACACCTGTTCCCACTGGTGGACTTGAATAATTCCGCGCAAAATTACTAAACCCATTCTTTAAATTCTACCAAGAAGCATGTATTTACTGTATTTTGGAGATTTTTGTGACTATTTATTAACATGACTAATAAGTATGTGACTAAATTCAGCATTCTATATTCAAAATTTTTCTAAACCACCATCAAAATTCATACATATACACATGCATAATTTTGTTTGGAAAAAATGATTTAGAATTTGGCATTGAAAGGTGGGATAATTATTACTCCTGCTTCATGCATCTCATCTATCATATCCATTCTCTGGAATAATACTTATTAGAGTTGATTATCCCATCCTGTTCCATTTTGAATAAGTTTGCAATATTTGCAATTTGCAAGAATATATCTTTGGAATAACAAATTTTATTCAAAATTTAACACTCTGTGCCTGTGTATGTATGGGGTAAGTTCCAAGAAACTTGTCTGTGTTAAGCAAAATTAAAGTTTATTTGCATATTGCATTATTGATAAATGAAGTTACGCTATTTGTACCTGAATTATTGCCCTACAAAGAATTTTATTTTTCATTCACTGAAATTGTATACATCATAAATATTTTTTCTGGCAGTATAGATTTATGTCACATTCACCAAGATAGATTTATTTGCTTCAAGTTAATCCATGTTTGTCTTTCATTACGGGTGCTGCCAGAAAGTTGTAAGTGATTGTAAATCATTGAAACATACGTTCCAACTAGCGCGCTGTCTGTGCTTCAAACAAGGTGCACATGAAACAAGCATTTAATTGGTGTATGCCAATCAACTACAACTTTCTTTCAACACCCCAGTAGTATGTTTAATGTAAGCTATGTTTTGCACACTATTCAAAGGTGAGTAGTTGCNTGTTTAATGTAAGCTATGTTTTGCACACTATTCAAAGGTGAGTAGTTGCCGTAGAATGATTATGTATAAAATTACAAGCACATTCCGGAGCACTTTCTAAGAGCACTGTTTGTTGTGATAGAGGATCTTTTTTACTGAGACAAGGAGAGAGTGAGAATAGGGTTGATGGCATTCATTATTCAAATTTGAATTTTTACGCCAGAATAATAGAGGAAGAGGGACAGAATCAGTTGTGCAGATACTACCCGAAATCAGTTTATGACTGTCCAGAACAGTTTAATTTTACAGTGCAAGCTACAACGGCCGATCATGGGAAAGTAGTTGCTTTTTCAAATTCACTTACCGGTTCACAACCAAATGGTATTACCTGTATCTCTCTGAGTGAGGTTTAAATGAGGGTAATGCAGAAATGTCAAACTACCAGAATGTGCATGATGCTAGAAATCAAAATGTGAATCACCAAAAAGCTGAACTAAATTTTTTGAGAGGCAGTGTATATTCATTGTTATCAAGCTTTCTCTTTTGAGAAAATAGTTGGTTCGACAGTTTGGTGCTTCACAGTAGGATTTCTATTTTCATGCATATTCTAGTAATTGTGTAGAAGACATAGCATGATTACCATCAGCACCAGCTTCCGTAACATAACAATCAAATGTATGATTGATATCAACCGCAAGTCTATGGGAAATCATTTGCTAAAGTTTGCGTTTAATCGCAAACTTGTTTGATGTTACAGGCCCTTGGTCGAATTAGCAAAGCACCATTAACCCTTTGAACCCTGACTTATTTTCATATTTTGTGAGCTATACCCCGAGTTATTTTACGTTTTGTGCATTCTTGACTTATGTCAAAAATTTGAACAATTCAATTCTTTGTTAATGTTTTTTTTTAATCTTTGATCACATAAATTCTGTATTTGTCTACTATAAAAGTGTATTCAGCACAGAATAAAATAATGATTAAAAGGGAATGTGCTGACAAATAAAATGAATAGTGACTTCTACTTTCTTGGCATGGCCTGAAAACCGGCCATTAGGGTTCAAAGGGTTAACATAATGGGCAAGGTGGAATGTATCATACCTTTGCACATAGCACAAGACTTTGCTCTGTGATAAAGCTCCACGTTTTTCATGTGAAGATCAAATATATTTACACTGTACAGCTGATGTCAATTGTTGCATGCTATATTACCTGAAGATCCTACAGTGGACGATGTAGAATATGGTGTCGTCATTAGAGAGGGAGAGTGAAAGAGGAAAGAGGGATTGTGGGGGGGGGGGGTGGGAAGGGGA
>BQKZ01000545.1:12500-38699 GCA_036244855.1 Temnopleurus reevesii | reverse complement strand
TAGTGTATGATCTGATATTTCTCCGAACAAATATTCAACCATTCTACCATCATATTTTGCTCCCTATTTGCACATGACTAAATGAGCTCTCCTAATATTTTAACAATTCCATGAGGCAATGTTGATCCGGTAAAAATTGTTTCAGTTTTAAATTTGTTGAATTCGTTCAAGTAACAAATCACAAAATAGAAAAAGGGTATTAAATATATATTACAAAACAAGTTGGCTACATTAGTGAAAGAAATAGAGCAGCTTCTAAGGAATTACATATTTTCATTGAGGTTATTTCAAAGTCAAACAAAATTAAAGGTTTTATTCTAGAACAAGATTGTTCCCTCTTGTATTCTGCCCAAAGACTTAAAAATTTTGTCACGATTCTATACTCTTTTTTAGTCCATTATACTCGAAAATAAGGAATCATTATAAAATTGATCTTCTAATAATTGAAACTTCATTTATATCACTATTGTAGGAACAATATGGGTAAGATATATTGGGTTAATGAGTACTGGTTGCCTGTAGGTATGCATCTATATTCATCTTGTATATACTGAATCATCGCAACACGGAGGATGATAGTGTGCTTTAGTGGCGTGTGTGAGTGTATGTCGCATTTAAGAGTTAGCCATGTTGCATGGCATTGCTGTAAAAACAAATTAAGCATATATATTTTTTCATGAAGTTTGTCAAATCCAATTTAAATTTTCCCTCTTGGGAGTGTATGAATATTGTAATATGCTGGAAAGCCACCTGATGTTGTAATCCATTGCCTATTGAAAGCAGATATTGCCTGAACAAGTCCTATGGGCATATGTCAGAAGTCAATGGGTTAATTTGAGAATATTATCATTGCTTACTGAAATAAGCATCCCATGTCCAAAGCCTACACTGTGAAATCAAATGACAAAGTAACTTGACAAAATACAGGAAAGAAGTGCTCATCCAAGTTCTCACAATGGCTCTAGAAGGGAGAAGAAAGGAGCTTCCCTGTCATTAAGAAAACGGGTTTGATATTTCGGGTCAAATGCGTGAAATGGTCTTGGCTATCTGATACTGGCAAAGTCTTATCCATCCTCCTAATCTAGTCATGAAAATGATGTCTATGTTAGAGGATGCCAAGAGAATTAGAGACCTACAAGCAAGGAAGGGAAAGCTGAGATAATTTTAATGCCATTCTGCATTTCCTTGGACACACCTTGAAAGGAAATTTATTGTGTGCTCTTGAGCCATTGTAAGGATTGACAGGGAAACTGGATTTTTTTTTTATTCCAATTGCTTTGTCTTTCGATTTCATAGTGCTAAATGAATAGAGAACTTATTTGATTGATATGAAAACCTTTTCAAAATCATGTGAAGTATCTTGAAACTGTAATGATAAAGGTAATGTAGGGGCTTGACAGAAAGCACCAACACAGTTATATGAAGTTACCTTGGCTGGTATTGTAAGAAATTTGCCACAATTTTAATTCAGCTATAATTCCATTGTCATTGAAGTCAATGGAAATGTGTATTTAGTCTGATGTCATCTTGGGGGTGTCCACAAGGTGTGTAAGATTAAGTTGCTTATAGGCTGAAATTGTGTGGAAACATGATTTTAGGAAACAGTTTCTAAATTGTCCATCTTTCCCACTCCCCAACATATACCAGCGCATATGTGCTAACCATTCTGGAATATTTATGAGAATTAGAATTACAATTTGAATGAAAGAAAAATGAGCAAAATGTGTTCAATTTCTCCTAAGAGAAAGAAAGATGAAAGAAATCGTTCACTGGAGCATTCACTCATGAAGCACATTGAACGTACGTTTCTATTCCAGAATCGTTGGCAATTTTGCATCACTTAAAAACTATGGTAGTTTGTAATATTCTCAAATGAATGATGCCTGATGCATGTTGCTTTTCTAAATCCCTGGTCACATAGGGCCCCAGAAGCAACACGATTCAACACGACTCTTTGTTCGGAGGAAGTTAACTATGAATTAACAAAGAGTCGTGTTGTGTTGTGTTGCTTCAGGGGTCCTATGTGACCGGGGCCTTAGGTCATTTCTATTTCTCCCTTTTTTTCATTTTTTTTACCTCCTCTTTGATTTGATTTTCTTCCTTCCTCTTCCTTTTCGAAATGTCAATGTGAAAAATGTTTATTTTTTCTACTTAATTAAAGGAATAAGTAGTCATTATGACCAAGCATTATTTTTAATACAGAGTGTATTATTGCTGCAATGTAAGGGTAAAAATTGGGGTATGCAAGACACTGTGTTTTCATTTTCATGGAAGTTACTTATACTTGGAAATGGTAATCTAACTTGCTGATTGTATAGATGCCAACCGTTCCGTAATATCTATGAGGGTCGAAAACAATGTGAATGACTTAACAGGTGAAGAGAGTGAATATGCTAATAACTATACAGTCATGCATCCACTTGGAAATTAAGCAATGAATTTACATATAGATACATCTTATCAATATTTCGGAGCGGTTTGGTTGATGTCAGTTTTTGTCAAAATCAAAAGCCTTTTAATGTAAAGGGGAGATGTGAATGACTCTATCCTTTGGTAAATTGCCTACGTTGAACCAATTATAAAAAATTGTGTGTGTAAATATATATACCAGAGCAAAGAGAAATTTGTACAGATTTATTATGACCTACCTGTCGATGTAGATATAAAGTACTATTTGTCGCATTGTGATGCCTGTGTTTTTATTTTTGAAGTTATACCTCGATGTACAAAATTTATCGAAGAAACTTTGTGAATGTACGCTGCTATGGGAAGAAAAGAAATTTGAGAAAATATAATAAAAGCATGTCTATGAGCTAAAACCAAGTGTTCAATAGTTTGTATTTTTAGCTGCACTAAATAGAGAGATTGGGTGAGAGGAAAATGAAAGGAGAGAAGGAATAGGAGAAGAGATGACTGGAAAAGTGAGATTGAGAGAGAGAGAGGGAGAGAGAGAGGGGGTGGGGGAAGAGGAAAGTGATTTAGATAGATAGAGAGAAATAGAGAGAGGGGGAGAAAGAAAGAGAGAGCGAGATAGAGAGAGAGAGAGAGAGAATGAGAAAGAGGGAGAGGGGGATGCGGTGTAGGGGTGGAGGGAGATTTTTATCATGCAAAGTAATGCAAAGCAATACAGGGAAGGAGGAGGGACAGAGTGGACATTTAATAATAAAGATAATGATATTGATAACGATAATGATAATAATCATGATCATGATAATAATAATAATCATCATAGTAATGATAATAACAATCTGTATTCATTTAACACCACTGCAGAAGTTGTCCCTATGAGCTTAAAATACATTTGTAAGAAGAGAAGAGACATGGGAGATCATGAGAAAATCAAGGATGTCAAAAGAGAGATAGAGAAGGAGAAAGATGTGGAGAGGGCAGTGATATATTTTAGGGGGGGGGGGGGGTTGTCTCGGTCTATGAAATGCGTATCCCATAACTAAGTATGTACTTTAGATTGCAGTTGAATAAATAAACAGAAAATGGGGTCAAGTTTTTTTCATAATTTTTTTTTTAAGTATAAGGCCCCCCCCCCCCCCCCCCCCCCCCCCCCCGCTGGTCAGCAGGGACAGATCCAGCATTTGAAGGGGGCATAGTGATAATTTGATCTCCCCGTCGATAAGTTGGCTAACAAGCCCACACTTCATATTCTTGTGGCTAAACAAACAAAACAAAAAGATTATCCTGTTGCTCCCCTTTTTATCATTTGCTTGTCAGCTTTTCCGGGGGAGGGGCGCCAATATTCCCCGTTGGTCGGCCACGTTGGCCACAACCAGGTTGTGAAATCCTGGGACCAATTGCACGGAATGGTCCTAGCTATTAGTCAAGTAGAATCCCAGCAGGACAGTGACAAATTATGATAATGCTGGTTTATTGGTGAATATGGTAGTCTAGAGCATGACCGGTCTAGAGGGTACTAACACAATTCCAGTGGGTGCCACTTTGGCACCCTTGGGGAAATTTTTATTGGTTCACAGAGGCACTAAGGTGAAATACATATTATGATGATATTTTTCGCCGCAACAGCTAATGTCCTTCTGAATATCATTTTCGGTGTCACTTTAGGGCCTCCGTGATTTTTCGATATGCACGAATGACGAAAAATGAAAATGTCATCTTGTCATGAATTCTCAATGCTATACAGTACCTTTAAATTTAAAAAAAAAAAAGTTAAACACGATCAAGCTGTTGATTTGTTAATACAGGACCACATGAAGTAAATTGAGGGTCACATCATATCGTTTTGAGATATAATTAGCCATTCAAATTAATCTTGTGCACGGTAATTTTGCTTGCACGAATTTGACTGGGAAATGGGGTTTGCAGCCGTCGCGACTCCGTGTAACTCACTGTCAGACATGGTTCTTATGATAGAGACATTTCTAAGGTCATCATACTATTATTTTAAGGCGTTAATTCCGTCAGTTGTGTTAATTATATCAAATATATATACTTATTATATCAATTAACAGACGTTGTCAATTGTCCTACTTGATATCACATTACATATTCAGATTACGGTATGAATAACATGTTACATGTGACTGGTACGGATTACTGCTAATATAAAATGTGCGCATTAAACCAGTTGCTGAATATACACAAAGCACGATTTTTATGTACGTTATGTTAATTCTTCTTTCCCAGTTAGAAAATTGAAATGGCTGAATGTTAAAAGATTAAACATGACTCGGGATTTACACCATGTTATCACATATTTATATTTCGCCAGCTTGTACATATATATTCTATTCAATCTGGATATTCATAATTAACACAATTCACAGAATCAATGCCTTGAAATAATATCATATGAGCTTCCTCAGAAACATTACTGCAAACCCCATTTCCCAAGAGAATATCAATTGCCTGCGTTACGGTTGTATAGCAGGCAATTTTTGTTTGTCTCGTTTATCCATGCATACACTGAAGTGTAAGTATGCGATAGACAATAGGAATGTGGCCATTGGTATGTGAGCGACGCAGTGATGCGTCGCGAGCGATGTGTAGAAAAGGGTAGTCATTCTAGGCTTGAACTTTCAACACGATAACAACATGTTAAGTAGAAGAGGTAACTTTGCAAAAGTGGATTCAAAGGTTTTTCCAGAGCCCTTCTCATCGAGTTTTATCTCTGTTCTTTTAAGCCTGAACCTACTTGTCGCAAGTTTAAGGTAGAGTTCGAAAACTCTTATAATTCATATAAAAGATGATTGAAAATCATATGAAAGATTAAAGAATAATGTCAATTTGAGAAATGTAAATTCAGTGGATTTGATTCAGAAAATCAATATTTTTTAATGCATGGTTCGAATGAATGACGGCTAGTTGTGGCGCAAGTCTATATCCCCCATTATACGATAATGTGTATCGTCGTTTATCTGGTAGTTGTAAAGAGATAATGTGTATAGGGATGGACAGACAGTATGGATGGGTTAAGGAATATTGGATGCAATAATAATAGGAAAGACTTCTTCCAAGCATAGTGGCCCTGTGAAAAAAAAATACCCCCCCCCCTCCCTCCGTTCAGCCTCTCCGACCTTTTGTTAAGACATTCCGCGGCCCCTTAAACCAGTTAACATGTGAGAATTATATGTACAGTCAAACCTGTCTACAGAGGCCACCCCAAGGGAAACAGAAAAAGTGGCCACTGTAGACAGGTGGCCTCTATAGACAGGTTCTATAACATGCATTTTCACCTGGAGGGAATCAATTTAAGTGGCCACTATAGACAGGTGGTCACTATACACAGTGGCCACTATAGACAGGTTTGACTGTACTTTAAAAATATGTTTTCATTTTCACATTAAAATCAATAAATGTGACCCTCAATTTACTTCATACTGTCCTATATTAACAAATCACCAGCTTGCTCTTGTGTTAACTTTTTCAATTGAAGGTATAGCACTGAGATTTCATAAAAAGTTAACATTTTCGTTTTTCGTCATTCGTGGATATCGAAAATTACGTAAGCCCTAAAGTGACACCGAAAATGAGATTTACAAGGACGGCAGCTGTTGCGGCAAAAAAAATCTAGTCATATGTATGTCACCTTAGTGCCTCCGTAAAATTTTAAAGTGCGAATAAAATCTTTTCCCCAAGGGTGTCCAAGTGGCACCCACAGGATTCGAGTTTAGTACCCCTAGACTATCATATTCACCAGTAAACCAGTATGTCACGCTTTGGGTAAACATCTGGTCAATTCTCTTCGGCTATGTCCTCTTCTTGCAAGACGTCTTAACTTCTTGTGCCACCATCTTAACACAGGCACACAGGTGAATACGTCTATGTTAAGAGGATGACACAAACAGTTTAGAAGTCTTAGCAAGAAGAGGATAGTTAGCTAAGACCACTACTCCGTGCAATGGGGCCCCTTGATGCCATCCTAAATCGGATTTCTGTGGCCAGCCGCCGCATCCATTTCGCTTTTTCCCATTTTATTTTCCATTTGAAGCTATCACATTGCAAAAGGGTTGCAAAAGAGACACAACGTGCAGAAATGTTTTGAATGAATAAATATGGCTAAATATAACAGAGGAAGCAACATTTTTGCAGGATACAGATCTTTAGGATTCGTCTGTAACACTGTACCTCATGGAATGCGATATCATGCCAAATCAAAGGACCATTACGTGATCACATCTATTGGAAAAGCGTTTCATACATACCGGGTATGTCCCACTCATTCATTTTTATGTTGGGAATAGAATAACTAGAGAAGCATGTCGGGATCGGGATGTCTAGTATAATTGATGTTTTGCGCATTGTTTACACAACGTGGAATCACTTTCGTACATGATAATAACATGAACAAAATAATGAGATGAGAAGGGGGAATTTAGTTTTAAGATGAAGATGAAAAATTATGATTCATGATAGAGTGCAGAACTATTAATATTTATTAATGTTTTTTTCTTTGGGGTAGCACATTTGTCCCATGTTGAGCTACTCATTTTGACGGTCAGACCCTCGCAATTTAAAACTTAATATTTGGTTGTGTTCCTTTAACGTTTCACATTTAAATTGTCCGTTTATGATAATATTTGTGTCGACTAGCCTAAATCCTGCATAGTTTACAAATTGTTTCTTAATTTCTCCATGGAATGATAATCTTTATTTTTTTCCTCTGAACACAGGTATCCAAGTTGGCGATTGTAGCTGTCAGTAAGTATCAGCCTTTGATAGATGGGTGAGGGGGAGGTGCAGGGGGGAGAAGGAGAAGGAGAAGGAGAAGGAGAAGGAGAAGGAGAAGGAGAAGGAGAAGGAGAAGGAGAAGGAGGAGGAGGAGGAGGAGAAGGAGAAGGAGAAGGAGGAGGAGGAGGAGGAGGAGGAGGAGAAGAAATAGATGAAGGAGAAGAAGAAGTAGTAGTCCCTTACATATTTCTATAAAGTTACTCAATTTTTCTCCATATTATTTAGACTTTTAATCGTCATTCCAGCGAGTTGGGATTTTAAACTCACAACTCCCTGGTCATTCCTATCTATTCACTTATAAGTGACACACATCCAGATATCCAGATTTCATTGAAGATAAAAGGGTTTTTCAAATGCATTATGGTGCTTGGTGGAGACTCCCTATCTATAGGCATGGGGTTTTTGTTCATATAATTTTTACTTTAATCAATCATTCTACTACATTACAGGTGACACACATCCAGATGATATCACTTGTCTGGTTGCTGATGCATTCCTCGCCTACACGGCTTGTAAGAATGTGATAAGGGCATTCACACTGGGTCAAAAGGTATGCATACAGTGAAAGTCAGAGTTCTTTGGTTGCTTACTATCAGTGGGAAGCTTCAGAACAAAGGATATTAGTCAAATAAGATCCCATTTTTCTTTGCATTATAGTGATATATAACAGGCGTTCTGTACTATTTATGGCGTAGAAAAAGACACAAATGATAGATCATATTGAATGAGAGTGGGAGGGACTGTGCTCGATTATAAAGGAATTCTTGTTTGTATGTTAATGCCTTTTATTTGCTATGTTTAGGGGATTTAGAATTGGTCAGTTTTATTTATAAATGCATTAAAGAAACTAAAAAAAGGGAAATATTTTGTTAAGATACATTTTCTGATATTTGGAAACTGAAATGTTTACTGTACCAAAATTTCCAGAAACTTAAAGGAGAGTCTACCCAAAAGTTATAATCTTTCAACAGATGCAGGAAAATTTGGTGAGCAGGACAAGAAAAGTTTGAGTGAAATCGGACAACTAATAAGAAAGTTATGAATGTTTGAATATCTAGACAAATGTCATAGGTGCATAACTAACTATTTATGATATTGATATCAATGTTAAAAATGGTTACTTTTTTCCCCAAATAGGATTTCCTCACAAGTTTAACTGTAGTATATCTTTATGATAGATATGTAGCTCCCATATTTGCATGGTTACATCAACACAAATTTTGTGTCTCCCTGTAAAAATGATGAATTTTGCACTATGAATATAAATAGGATGAATGGTTAGTTATGCACCTGTGACGTCATCAAATAGGCAACATGCCTGGAAAGTCGCACTGATATGCCTGTTTTTCTAATCTTTGAAAATTCACAACTTTGTTATTAGTTGTCCGATTTTCCTCAAGCTTTTTTTGTTATTCTCTCCAATTTTTTCTGCTTCTGTTAAAAAAATACTATTTTTGGGTAGACTCTTCTTTTAACAACATCGTGCCTGTCTTTGGCGTCTTGTTTGTCTTTGTCAACTTAAGAGTACGATCAGTTCCTCATCAGCTTCTCAATCTTGCAAGATATCAATACTATGCTAGCCACACATCTAACATTTGTCTTTTGAACAATTTGTAACTGTCTTGCCATTTTTGCCTGATTAGGAGTCAGTAAACTTAATCAGTTTGTGTTTCTCATTCATGCAGGTTATTCATACTTACACCGGCCACACATCCGATGTGCATCTGCTGCTACCATTTGGGGATCATCTTGTTAGTGTTGATGCCGACAGCAATCTTAAGATATGGGACATACAATCAGAAGGTTGGTATTCTTCCTTCATTTATTTATTCATTAACTTATTTATTTATTTGTTTATTTATTTATTCATTGATCTATTTATTCATATACTTATTTATTCATTTTGCATTTTCTCGAAGGACAGTTGAAGTACTTACTGAGAAAAAGATTTATAAGTAAAGAAATATATGGTTTCAATTTTCCCAATTTAACTTATGAGTGTATTCCAGATATTAGCATCAATGGCAGAGGAATATGCATGAAAGATGTTAAGATATGATTCATCATACAAGTGAACAAAATATTATCCCATGTTAGAATACATGATGACACCAAAGATTTGCATGCTTTCCTGAGGAAATAATTGATTCAGTTGTTTAGATATTTACATTCGCATATCTATCCTCTTGCATATGCAGGCCGAAATAATTAAAAATAAGACTTGGAATGGATCAACAAGCCCTAAAACATTTGAAAATGGCTTTTTGGGTTTTATTTCACATGTATATTTTCAATTATTTTCTTAATGAATTTTTTTACAGCAGTTTATTCCAAAGTTCTGTGGCAAACTGCCTTAAAGATTCTAGACCCATATAGTTTTGTGTTAATTTGTGGAGTAACAAGAAGTGATTTATGAGAGCCTGAGGGTATAATGCTTCTGATGATTATATCATCAAAATTTATCATTTTTGTTCATCCGTAGAGTTGTACCTGGACCTTCCGTTTGACAACAGTGTGTTCCAGATATCAGCCTTGATGCACCCAGCAACGTATCTGAATAAGATATTGTTAGGAAGCCAACAGGGTGGCATGCAGTTATGGAACATCAAATCAAAGTAAGATATAACTAATCAATGAGATTTTTTGTTGTATAACAATCTTTATAGAGAAATATTCATTTTTTAATAGCATGAAGCAGACTTGTAGTTACTCGGCAATATGTGCCTTTACGATTGTTCGTATCAGGTAGCATTATTGGTAGTTTTTCTTGTACACACCAATGTGTGCATTGTCTACACTGCATGAGATCACTTCCGTACTAGAAAAACTACCCATAATGCTCCCTGATATGATCAACCGTAAAGGCACATTTTGATAATTCTGTGAGAAGTTACCGGTATGAAATTCAGACATCATTATCCACCAACTGTATTTTCTTTATCCTCTTTTGTTTTTTTTATAAAACATTGGACTCAATGAACCAAAATGTTGTTCATTGTAGGGAGCTTTGATGTAAATCCAAGTTTTTGCATTGCTGTTACTTGTTTCAAACTCTAAAGATTCCTTGATTGTCATTTTCAACCTGCAGTAAGTTGCTGTATACATTCCAGAATCTGGATTCTCCCATCACAGTCATCAAGCAGGTAAATGCTTTTTAATTTTTTGTAAAAATTAAAAAAAATTTTTTTTTACATCTTATGTATGTATATCACATAGCTGTTGTGCTGTGTCATTCTGTTCCAAGTTCTGCTAAATTGATTTGGTTGTATCATTTACAATCATTTATATTATATGCTGACCAATGTAACAAAATCTTAGTGATTTCCTTAGTATTAAAGCCTTTTAATATTCATAGAGGGCATATCACGTTGAAAATGTATCCCTGTATTTCATTAAATAGAAGAGAAATTTAAAGTATCTTCTCGGAAAAAAATACCTTTAAAAAGATTGCTTTCTTGTTTGTTCTTGTAAACATCAATTTTAAATACATGTAGATATTTTCATATATTTTATCTTTATCGCCATCTTCAGTCTCCTGCGGTTGATGTGGTAGCCATAGGTCTAGCCAACGGGAAGATCATCCTTCTCAACATCAAATATGATGAGACTATCGTGACGTTCACACAGGACTGGGGACCTGTGACAGACATCGCATTCAGAACAGGTATTGTTTCTCTCCCACTCTCACTGTCTCCCTCCACTTTGTATCTATTTTTTTATGCCTCTGCCACCGTAAGGTGGTGCCGGAGGCATTATGTTTTCGGGTTGTCCGTCCGTCCGTGCGTCCGCCCGTGCGTCCGCCCGTGCGTCCGTCCGTGCGTCCGTCCGTGCGTCCGTCCGGATCTTGTTACCGCGATAAGTTCAGAACCATTGGACGGATTTTGACCAAACTTGGCTTAAGTATGTATAAGCATGGGAGGATGAACTGATTAGATTTTGGGTTCAATGGGTCACAGGTCAAAGGTCACAAGGCCCCAAAACTTGTAAAAAATCACCCAAAATAGCTTGTTACCGCAATAAGTTCAGAACTGCTGTACAGATTTAGACCAAACTTGGCTCAAGTTTGTATAAGCATGAAAGGATGAACTGATTAGATTTTGGGTTCAATGGGCCAATGGTCAAAGGTCACAGGGCAAAAAAAACTTGTAAAAAATCACCCAAAATATCTTGTTACCACAATAAGTTCAGAACTGCTGTACATATTTTGACCAAACTTGGCTAAGTATGATAAGCATTGGAGGATGAACTGCTTAGATATTGGGGTCAGTGGGTCAAAGGTCAAAGGTCACAGGGCAAAAAAAACCTGTAAAAAATCACCCAAAATAGCTTGTTACCGCAATAAGTCAGAACTGCTGTACAGATTTTGACCAAACTTGGTTCAAGTATGTATAAGCATGTGAGGATGAACTGATTAGATTTTGGGTTCAGTGGGTCAAAGGTCAAAGGTCACCAGGCAGAAAAACCTGATAAAGCTCATTATTGTTATAACTTATAACAGAAAAATTGAACCGATTTCTTTCAAACTTACAGTGTGTAGCTCAATTATGTATAAACATGTGAGGAAGAACTGATGAGATTTTGGGTTCACAGGGTTAAGGGTCGCAGTGCCCAGAATTTGTAAAATGTTTCCGATTTCTGATGGCATGGAATAAACAAGCCGTACATATCTTTCTGATTGCGTGATGGCAGAGGCATACATTTCGACAGTGCGCGGTCGAGGATTCATCTAGTTTCCTTCTATTTCTCTCTTTCTCCCCTCTCTTTCTCTCTCCTTTCCTCTCTTTCTCCTTCTCCTTTTCTCTCCTTTTCTCATCCTTATTAACATTAAGGATGATGATACCATAGTGACATTTACATGGAAATTGGGACATGTTACATACATTGCATTCTGCACAGTTACTTCCATTATTTTTGTCCTCTCATCTCTATCTCATTCCCCTTCTCCTGTTCCCTGTTTTTTCTCATTCTTATTAGTATCCTCCTCATCAGCAATAATGATGAGACGATATTGACATTCACACAGTCCTTGTGATACCAAAATGCAAACTCAAACAGCTGAAAAGCGCTCCTCAGTAGTTGCTTTAAAATTCTGGAACAGTATTCATCTTGAAATACATGTACGGGCAACTTCAAACTTTGCCATGTTAAAAAACATCCTTTTCCCAATGTAATCTAATTGTTTTCATTCTTGTTCTGTTAAATTGTAAATCGCTATGGTACTTTTTGTCTTTCATGCTATTGAAATAATCTATGTTATTATGCAGTATTTTTGTTCCCAAGAGATTTGAATTTGGCAGATTCACTCTATTTTGTAAGTATTTGGTTCATTATTTCTTCTTTCTATCCCCCACCACTAGATGGTAATCCTATCATGGTGACAGGTAGCACCGCGGGTCATCTCGCTGTCTGGAATCTTGAAGAGCGCCGCCTACAGGCACAGATGAGAGATGTTCATGCCGGCGCTATTGCAGCTGTATCATTCCTCACATCTGAACCTATTCTAGTCACCAATGGAGGGGATAATACGCTCAAAGTAAGATAGTTTCTGCGTCTTAGTCACTTTGAACAGAAAGGATGAAGGGTTTGTACAAATTAAACAAATCCAGGCCTTCACAATAGTTCCATGGATACCAAAGAAAGTGACCCCCAATTCATTGTATTAAGCCTGTCATTTCTCTGCAGAATAAGAGCAATTGAAATTTCTTTTGTGACTTGTGTGCAAGAAATGATTTCTGTAGCTATTCTGAATGCTTGAATGAAGTTGTTTACTGTGTCCAATATCCTTTACTCTTCTGCTCATGGTGATCGCATTGATATGAGATTGGCAGTACATACCTTGCAATGCAGTGTGGGATGGTCATAATTGTTAACAGTTGCTTCTGTTGCAATGTTCATGCAATGTAAAATAAAAACAATCTTTAGAACATAGACCTTATTTTAAGTCTACAGCATCAATCAATGTGCATCTATAGAATCATGTGTGTTTTCATCAATGTTTTCATAGTGCTTTGTGACTAAAATTAGATTTTGTTTACTTTTATTCTCTTATTGTCATGACAAAATTTCCTTGCTTTTATCATCAAATAGGGTTTTTATTTGTTATGGTCCTGTGAAAACAACTTTAATCCTTCTTTACCTGTAAAAACAAGTGGGAAATCAGTTCTGCTACATGAAATGTTTATTTTTTTCCCCTCTCTGTATGATGTAGGTTTGGATATTTGACCAACCCGATGGAAGTGGAAGAATCCTGAGACTAAGGAAAGGTCACAGTGCTCCACCAACCAGCATCAAGTATTATGGCAGGATGGGTAAAACCATTCTCAGTGCAGGTAAGTGTCAAATCTAAGTCTCTGAGAATAATTCTCAATGTTTATTAACAGACTTGAAGAGTATTGATGTTTTATGAACTAGTGCTTTTTAGAAAACTAATATAAAAATATTAATAATCTTAGCGGAAACAACTAAACTAAAAGGAAAATGTTAAAGGAAGGCCAATCACAAAAGCTAAAATTAAATGCTTATATAACAAGGAAGACCTATTTTGTATCATATCCAATTATTTTAGTATCATTATTTGAAAACTTGTCTTTGTAAAGCAACACAATTATTCTGAATAAGATATTTAGTTTAAAAAAAAGTAAAGTAAGTTAGAAGTTAATACAAGATGAGATTTAATTTCTTCTCTTTGCTTAGGCCAAGACGGCACTCTGAAATCCTTCTCCACTGTACATGACAAGCACAACAAAGACCTTGGTGTAGCGGCATATGACAAGACTGCTGGAAAGAAGAAAGACAGCAGAAAGGGATGGAAACACATGAGACCAATCACAAGCTTTGCTGCAGGTGAGGTTAAAGGTCAAAGTTTGAGTACGAAGTCAAAGGCCAATGAGGTCAAATAAGAGCAAAGATCTTAGTGTTACAGCTATTGGTAAGAAGAAAGACAGTAGGAAAGGATGGAAACACATTACCTGTTACAGACTTTGCTGCAGATGAGGTTAAAGGTCAATGTTGGGTTAGGAAAGTTTGAGTATGAGGTCAAAGGTCAATGTTAGGCTAGGAAAGAATGATTGTCAGGTCAAATAAGAACAAAGATCTGGGTGTAGCGGCGTATGACAAGACTGCTGGGATGTGGAAAGACAGCAAGAATGGATGGAAACACATGAAACCAAGCACAAGCTTTGATGCAGTTGAGTTCAAAGGTCAATGCTAGGGCAGGAAAGGATGGGAGCACATAACTCCTATCACAAGCTTTACTGCAGTTAAGGTTATAAATTCCTAAAGACTTTCTTTAATAATTTTATTATTATTTCATGCTCCTTAGGTAATATTATTTTGAACCAAAGAGTGTTATATTTACTATTGTTTTGTCCATTTTGGGTTTTTTTCATTGCTTTTGATATTCAAAACCAATATTGGTCGTAGCCACGTGGTAAAGATTGGAAACAGTTTCTCTAATACCATTGATGATGTGTGCGGAGTCCCCCAAGGATCGGTTATTGGACCCCTCCTGTATACGCTCTATGTTACGCCAATCCAAGATATCATTCGAGCCCACGATCTAAGCGCAATGCTCTATGCGGACGACACACAAGTCTACACCATCTTCAACTGTGCCGACCGTGACCTCGCTGTTGATAGCGTGAACAAATGTCTGCGAGATATTCGAATCTGGTCCACCAAGAACAGACTCACTCTCAACGACACAAAGACAGAAGTCGTCCATTTCACATCTAAATTTCTCTCCCGGCGTAACCCCGACATCAACATTAGAATAAATGGAAAAGACATACCGACAACTGATGTAGTCCGCAACCTTGGGGCAACAATGGACCAACACCTCACCTTGAAGGCACATGTCAAGAAGACCTGTCGTTCAGCAATGGTGGCCATACGTAAAATAAGTAGCATTCGAGAAAATCTAGACCAACGTACTGCCCAAATGCTGATACATGCTTTTGTCACGTCCAGGCTCGACTCCTGCAATGCCCTTTTAGGAAACCTGCCCGACACTGAAATTAATAAACTACAACGTATCCAGAACATAGCAGCCCGAATCGTTACAAGAACACGTAAACATGAACATATAACACCTCTACTCCTTCAACTTCATTGGCTTCCGATCCATCATCGCATCGAATTCAAAATCCTCCTTATGGTCTACAAAGCACTCAATGGTACCGCCCCTTCCTACATATCAAGTCTCATAAATCAATACACCCCTGCTAGAAACCTCCGCTCCACAGACATGAACCTCCTCCAAACTCCAAGGGTTAGAACTAAATTCTACGGGGACCGGGCTTTCTGCAACCTCGCACCATCACTTTGGAACTCTCTTCCTCTTCTTCTCCGGGATGCATCGACACTACACACCTTTAAGCAATATCTAAAAACATACATGTTTAACTCAATAAAGTAGATTTCCTCCTTCATATATTACTGATAATTTGTACAACTAGTTATGCCACATTGTTAATTTTATATATTTTCGCTAATAGTCTATGCATTTATGTATTGTATACCATGTATTAATTATGTTTGTTAAGCGCATAGGGACGTCTCTACGTATTTTGCGCTATATAAAAATATCATTATTATTATTATTATTGTAACAGTTCTGGGGCCTGTAGCATAAAGGAGATGTGATGAATTGAAAATTACTTGTATATTTATGATACATTTTTTGCCATAGACTTGCGATTAATATTTATTGTATGTTTAATTGCATCTTTTCTGTTACAGGTCCCTGCTTTGCATGACATTAAATAGCATCAAAAAGCATCAAAAAGTACTATGCACATATTGATAGGAAATATTGATTTTGCTCACCTATTTAGAAACAAGTCGTGAGAGTGATTGGGATGGCATAGCTGCGTGCCACCAAGGGACGGCCATGTTGACCACATGGAACTATCAGAAGGCTAACATGGGCAAACATAAGATCAGACATGAACGCTTCAAAGGAATCCCAGGTGTCTCTGCTATGGTAAGTATATGCACCCTCCTGCAACCTGCGCTCTGCATCAGACACCTACAAACTTGTCATACCATTACCAAAAATGCAAACTCAAAATAGTTGAAAAGCGCTTCTCAATAGCTATTTCAAAATTCTGGAACAGTATTCCTCTTGAAATACGGGCAATTTCAAACTCTACCACATTAATCTAATTGTTATCATTTTTGTTCTGTTAAATTGTAAATCGCTATAGTACTTTGTTTTTATTGCTATAGAAATAATCTGTATTATCATTATTATCATTATTGCGATTTGATTTGTCACTTTTAAGCATCAACTAAACTGAAGTTTAATCATCACACAACCACTTCCCAATATCTACCGCATGCAAGAGCCTCTTTATATGACTCTGTCAGGTTCTTTTCAGTACATAGCCATTGCGTTGTATTGCAGTTGTAAATATGGTGATCCTTGGATAAATTCTTAGAAAGAAATGTGCTGGCTATTTGTGCAATATCAGTAGATTGCATTCTGCTGAATTTGGACCAAAGTGATTTTAATTCTTTGCAGATGGTTTCAGTGAAAATTCATCAAAGTTTCTCAATTGAACACAGAAATGTCTTCTGGTATGTGTGTGTGTGTGTGATTTTCAAAGTAGAATGGTATGAAACTATGTATGAAAACTATGATTTAAACCATTTTATTTTTGCTAAAAGTGTGTTTCAATTTCAAGTGATTGACACCAATCTAAATATCTGTTTTTCAGGCTTTAGATATATCATAGTGAATTATGACCTTCAAGTAATTGCAACCTCACAGATATATCATTACGCATTACCGTATATTTGTTTTCTGTTCGAGTTATTGCATTTTTCAAGGCAGGGTGGTCTTAAATTTTTGCAAAAGATGGTGTAAAGTTTGAGTGATTAACCAATCTAAATCTCTGTTTTTACAGGCTGTAGATATATCATCATGTGGTAACTTTGTTGCTGTAGGATGGAGCACTGGGCATGCAGATCTCTACAACATTCAGTCTGGGATTCATAGAGGCTCTTATGGTGACCCTAAAGGTGAGGATATCTTCAATTATCTTCACCATCAATATGATAAATAACATCTCTTCCGTTGTCATTGTCATAGCGTTCATTAATTTAATTTAATAACCATTACAATCATGATCGTCTTTATTACCACCACCATTATGAACATTATCATCATTACTACCCTCATCATAATCTCATCATCATTGTCATTGTCATCATTTACATCATCATTATCAACACCATCATTGTAAAACGGGTGCCAATTATTGTGTAATGTGCATGAGAAAAAATTAGATTGTGAATAATATAGCAGCTGAGTAAAAGTAAGGTAAAGTAGGACAACAACAAAAATTGCTCTCAACCATTCACTTGTGATGAAACCCTTGAATTCACATAAAATTACTCTTGATGCATATTCTGGAACAGTTTGCATCTCTGTCATAATAATGCTATACCGATAATCTGTATCAACGCCCTCTGATTTATATCAATTTGGAAATGCATCTAGATGCTGCCTCTATCAATCCCTCTATATGCATTCTTTATCTCCCTTATCTACAGCACACGATGGCGCAATCTATGGTCTAGCAATCAACGGTCTTAACCAAGTCGTCATCACAGGTTCAGCGGATTGTCATCTCAACTTCTGGCATTTCAAGAAGAAACATCTCCTCCAAAGCTTAGAGTTTAGTCTTCCTATCAACCAGCTTCTCCTCCATAGAGAAAGGTGAATAGACAAAGATAAGTTCCTTTGCAAAATACAGTGTAAACTTGGTATAAAGAGTTCTGATAAAATTAAATATCTACTACAGTGTATAAAGAGGTAAAAATCTTGTCTAGCTCTTTAAAGCTTAATGTTTTTTAACTCTGCTATAACTAGGTACTTTTAATGGTACCAAGCACTTTGTTATGATGAGTTTCCACTGTACTGTAAAGGCCATTGTTTTAGCGTACTTAGATTTTTAAAAATTCACAAAATTTCAGACCATATCACACATTAGCGAGTAGCTATTTTGTACACAAGTAGTTGTATAATGTCTATAGGCATTCTATCTGTTTACTTTCTTGTTTGAGATACACATTTTCTGCTTATCTTTCAATGAAATAGCCTGTCTTTTTGCATTTCTTTCCTCTAGTTCGATGTTAGCCGTTGTAACCGATGACTTCACCATACACATAGTAGATGCAGACATGAAGAGGATAGTCAGGAGATTCTCAGGACATCGCAACAGGATCACAGATCTGGTACGTTTGCAGACTCCCGACCATTAGGAACCATCAATAGTTACTACAGTGAAATCTCTGTATAACGAGGTCCTTGGGACCATGAAAATTACCTTGTTATATCAAGTTCCTCACTATATCAGGGTAAAAAAACAAAGAACTATAAAGAGCTGGGAGCAATAAAATCACCTTGTTATAACAGGTATCTCGCTATATCCGACCTCTTTATAACGAGGTTTCACTGTATGAATTTTTTACCATTCTGAGAGTGTTTTGAGACAATTGTGAAAATGTTTCTATTTTTCTATATAATCCTACAAAAACAGTATTATTAATTACTATCATTATTAATCATTCATTTTTTGCTGATGTCGGTACATGCCCATAGACCTGTGTAAAACAATCGTGCAATATGGTTAATGATTGTTTATATAATTTTTTTCTAGGCATTCAGTCAAGATGCAAGATGGCTTCTCTCCTCCTCCATGGATTGTACTGTTAGGACATGGGACCTTCCTACCGCTAAGTAAGTCGTTCTTAATCGATGAGTAACAGAACATCAGGCAAATTGTTGATACTTTAATTATCAATTTTTTATTTTTTTTACCTTCTAAAATTGAGAGGGTGATTCAAATCTGCCGATATCCATCGTATGTACTGATAATTGTTTGTATTGATATTTATTGTCATTCAAACAATTATTATTTTGTTATTTGTGTAATTTTTCTTCTTTTATTCAAAGCAATTTCCTCTGGATTACACCCATTTTTAAATATATTTTTTTAATGTACAAGTTTGTGAAATCATTATTTTATAAAGTCATGAAGCTCTGAAGTTTAAAAACATCTTTTTTCATTGCTTCATATTTTCTAAAGCTTAAAATAGTGATTTGCTTTTTATAGTGAGCATGCTTGCATATTTCATGAATAGAATACGATCAAATCTCTTTATCTTTCTTCTAACATTCCTTCTTTCTATCTTAATTAATCAGGTTAATAGACTGTTTTCTGGTTGATGCAGCCGTTACAAGTCTCACTCTGTCCCCAACCAATGACTTCCTTGCTACCTCACATGTGGATGATCTGGGTATCTATTTATGGTAAGTAGTGTTAATGATAGTAATTCTCGGCAACGACAATAAGAAAAATTAAGAACTGCAGATGGCGCTATGCAGTTTTCACCATGAACAAGTCTTGTAAGTCGGGTTACCCACTTCCGGTTACAGACATTCAAGCATATGCATTCCACTATGTCGGGAATTAGATTCAGGAAAGTGTTCTACCAATGGGACCTGTGATAACAGAGGTACTATTAGTTCCATCAATGGTTTATTAGCTTCAGGCATATTCCAACCCCTTTAGGGTATTCCAGCAAGATGCTTCATTGTGCACATTGACAACAATGTTGTCACTTCAATTGAATGAAGTTAATTTGTTGAAATTCATTTAAAAAAAAATAGTCCAAAGGCTGAAAAAAACTGAATTTGCAATATGAATAAAATTAAGAATAACAATACACAGGAAACAGTGAATTAAATATATCAACACAACATTGAAGGAATTACTAAATAGAATAACTGAAATGAGCAGACATATAAAGGCATGAGTGACAATCATTTGCTACCAATACTTTTCAATTTGGATTAACCCTGAATAATAGTCCTGCATTGAATTAAAAAATTCTGTATCCCCTGTTCTGACATATGTATTGCATAAGCATAAAAAAAATCATCCATCTAATGATAATTTTCATTGAATCTCTAAGAGCAATTTGATGGTCTAGTGAATCTGACAATTATCTTGTAACCAAGGGTTCGAATCATGTCCTGATACTTATAATAATCATGAAAGATTTTTATATAGCACATAACACAATCATGCCAAAGTCCCTAGGCGCCTATGATATTTTTTGAGACAAGAATTAGTTTACCAACATGTTTGTGTGAGGATAGAATTTTCTTTATCTATTACGTAAAATTCTGAATGATTTATTGAATGACCCATTGAATTTCTTTAATCACGATGTTTGTTTAATCCAATCTTTCCCCTCAGGTCTAACAAGACACTATACAGTCATGTCAGTATACGACCCCTCCCTGAGGACTATGTACCAACTCTCATCAGTTTACCAGGAACAAGTGCAGAGAAAGGTAATTGTTAAAATTTGTATTTACTTAATATATATTTGTTCAAAAATATTTATTCAGAATACATAGTTCTTGTATAGTGCTCTTTCCATTCTAATTGGATGCTCAAGATGCTCAGAGCTAATTAATTGAAGTAATGAAATAAAGATTAGTTAAAAATCTTTACATTTATCAGCAGAAAATCAATACACATGTAAATAGGGCCAACAAAACCAGTTTCCTTGGATGTTTATGAAAATTGTTATTGCTGACACATTAGTTAGCACTGACTTATCCAATAAAATTCTTTATTTTGATTGGATGGGAAGCACTTTCCTGATTGTTGCTGTTAGTACTAACTGTTGGCAACCTTTAAAGACACCCTTCACTGGAATACCTATAATTAGAAAGCAATTATGATTGTTTTTATCATGGAACATGCATTTCTATTCCCTCTTCATTAACCTAAGTACTGTAAAATGGGTAGCCCCTACAGACAGGGTTGACTGTACCATATCATGTGTGGCTCAGTGGTAGAGCGTCTGCCCCATGAACGGAAGGTCGTGGGTTCGATCCCCGGCCGGGTCATACCAAAGACCTATAAAAATGGGACCTGCTGCCTTCTTGCCAGGCGCTGGGCATTTAAGAAAGGAGAAGGGTAATAATAACTTTATGTTATGCAGGGCCCGCTGGAAGAGCAGCTAACTTACAGCTGAAGTGGCTACCCTGGGTAAATAAGACATTAGTAATATTATATTATTATTATTATATTCCTCTTCTCAGGTCAAGCTACCGGTGTTGAAGTTGACGGGGATGAGGAGGAGATGGAGGAGGAGGAGGAAGAAGATGAAGAGGAAGATTTGATGGAGTTCAAGTCACCAGATCAGATAGGAGAAGAATTGATAACGCTCTCACTTCTACCAAACTCAAGATGGCAGAGTCTTACACATCTAGATCTAATCAAGGTTTGTATGTTTCAGTTTCTGTTTAGTTTATTTTCATTTCAAATCAAATCAAATATAATAGAAATCAGTTACAAAATTCAAAATAAATCATGTAGAGTGTATACCCCTTGAAAAATAAATGTATATACGTATATATACTTAGTTGTATAAGAAAATAAATATATACTCATATATATACGTGCATGCATACAGAGTGCATTTATAAAGACTACATAGTGATACATGAACAAAATGTAGAGAGTGTTATACAAGTTGGCTTTACATAATGTATCATTGATAAGAACATTTGCTTGGAAAATGTGTAATGGGCATCATTCAAAGTTTTCAGAGTTATTTTAAGATTCTAAAATATGTCTGCAAAGATTCATCTAATTATTTGAAAAAAAATTAGGAATTTTTATTGGTCTAATGGGGTTTGTTAAAAAGTTGCAATTAATCGCAAAGCAACTACAAAATTGTTTCGCGGATTTTCATTCGCGCATAGTATGCGCTTTTAACAAGAAGCGCATGAAATAATGATTTTTATTGGCGTGTTCCGATCAATGGCAACTTTCAAACACCCCCTGAGACAAATCAAAATCATTGTTTTCATTTTAAAAGGTGCTCAAAATGACCAATGAATTTTAGGAAGCATTCATACTATTAACAATACTTGCACTTTATACAGGATATGGATTCACTCAGCAGAGTGCTTTAGATGCTCTTTTTATAATCCTACAAAAACTTTCAAGTGATTATAATGAAATGTATCTTGAATGTTACTTATCAAATCCAATGAAGCATCCTTCTTTTATCCTATCACCCCTAAGTTTGCCACCTAGATGGTCTTCAGGGCCCTGTAACATAAAGGCTTGTGATTAATCGCTAATGTAAATGACCAATCAGGATATTTGTTTCTTCTGCACTTTGTTCAATAGTAACCAATCAGAAGTAATATTTCAAATTAGCTATTAATTGCAAACCTTTATGTTACAGGGCTCTGATTCAAGTTTCCTTCATGAAATTATTTGTAATACAATGATGATGCATATGATTTAAACACGTCTGCTCTTTAGTTACACTGTACCAATTCAGAGGTGTGTAGGGATAAAGAAGAAAAGAGCTGATTTCTGACTTTTATTGTTTTTTACAGAAAAGGAACAAACCTAAGGAGCCTCCTAAAGCCCCCAAGGCCGCGCCATTCTTCCTTCCCACCATATCAGGTCTCACACCAAAGTTTGTAGCCAGTGAAGAGGATAAGGGAGACAAGGTGAGAACCTAAATCCACACCATGTCGTTTACATACTGTATAAGCCACTATTTCAGCATACAGATGTTTTCGCGATTTTGGACCAGTTGGACAGGTTGACATGTTGTTATTTTCACTTTTTTGACAGTGTTTGTACACAAATGAATGTGCACCATATAGAGAGGACATTTTCGTGAGACCAAAACCCAAAATAAGCAAAAATGAAACCACTGCAAAAATTTCAGCTTATAAAGTAATCAAAAGAAAACATTCTTTTATATGTTTAGTATTATGTGATAGCTATATTTGTAGGCTATGGTACATCGTAATTTATGTGCACAAAGAGTAATAATTTCATGGTCAAAGAGTTTGTACTTTTTTCAGACAAGCTATTGAGAGTAAATTAAATGGCCACAATTTTTAATTTGAAACACAGCTGAGGAATTTTCATGTGATAGAATCTTTAAAATACTCGAGTATGCTAATGTTATTCTTCACCCTGTATATGTTTGTTTTTATTTTGAATGAAATGGATAAAGATTTAATTTGATTGTTTTCAATCTAATAT
This sequence comes from Temnopleurus reevesii, assembly GCA_036244855.1. NCBI lineage: Eukaryota > Metazoa > Echinodermata > Echinoidea > Temnopleuroida > Temnopleuridae > Temnopleurus > Temnopleurus reevesii. The sequence continues at coordinate 15,393 of BQKZ01000545.1, read as the reverse complement.
ATATGCTACAAATCAAACATGAACATAAATGAACAGTTTTGTTAGATGTATATAATTTCTTAATTTGCCAGTATAAATCTCTGATTGATTTCTCCTTATCAGCCATCGTCTCATGTGTTGAACCTGTCAAGCATGGAGATGAAATCCGACCTCTGTCAACTCCTGGAAAAGGGGACTTCCTCTCATCATTGTAAGTTGAATATTGTTGGCCATACTGCAGTTAATTCAATAATTTCTGAATTTTGTACATCGCACCCTGTAAGGCGACTCCAACTTAAGCATTGCTTACTGGATACTCGCCTCCTTAAATTGTTTTATGTTTTCTTGCAGCTACTTATGCTGATTCTATTTTTGAAAAGGAAATTGATTTTCAATTAGATTTTTAGAAAATTCTCACATTTGATTTCACAATTTAACTTCTTTTTATGAGAATTTCTGTATTCATCATCTGTCTATTTATTTATTCATAATTAATTACGTAGAATGGATTGGTTTATCTTTCAATGCAAAAGTTCCTACTAGGCAGCAATGCTATGGCCGGGTAATAATATTAGATACATGTAATTTGTCTTGCGCCTCTGAATAGATGATTAGAGAGATTACGTTTTTAAATGCTGTATATTATTATTACTGTTATTCTACAGACGATGCCGTGCTGAAATTCCTGCGAGCACTATCTCCATCTCGTGTTGACATGGAGCTAAGATCACTGGAGCCCATAGGAGGTGGTTCCATCTTGGCTTTGAGACAGTTCATTGCATTCCTGCATCATTGTCTGACAGGAGGCAAGGATTATGAACTCATTCAGGCTTATCTAGCACTCTTTCTCAAGGTATGTTGTAATCTATTGCTTAAAGACATTTTTTTCATTTAAAGATTCTCAACTTCCAGATTCTAAATTCTACTTAAATGGTTGATGGTGTACATAAACTAAACTGTGAAAATATTAGACTTCAAAATCGATGGTTAATATATAACCTACATAGGCACACTGTTCAGCAATAAACCAAGAGTGGCTCTTGAGAATGCCTGTATAATTTTGTTCTTGTTTGCATTCTTTGTTGTTTCTTTTCATCAATCTGAATGTAATAACAAAGGTCAGGCAGCTTGATTTGATAATTTTTTGAATAACAAAATCATGTGTGACGATGTCTGTAACTCAAGCAAGAAAGACAAGAGGTGCCAAGCTCTATCCAGAGATGCCAACTGTTCCTGAATATGCATGAGAGTAAAATTAAAATGTGAATAATCCAACAGCTGATCAATAGTGAGAGCAAACGTGTCAACAACAAGCATACTCTCAGCAATTCACTTGTGCTGAAAGTCTTGGCCCATATTCTCGGGTCTAAGCCATTGTTATTTAGACCCAAGCTATTCAAAAGTTAAACCAAGGGTTTATTTGAAAATACACTTCATGCATATTCTGGAATGGCTGGCATCCCTAAACTGAGCCTTCAGGAGATCGTTACTGAATACTCAACGTAGCAGTTTGTCAAATATTTCTCCTCTCTACCATTGCTTGAACAAAACAGTTTCTATACATCAGTAACCAAATAGTGTTAACAGGTAAAGTGTAAACTATGATTTTATTTACAGTTAGGACAATCAAACATGTTATGTTTATATCGGAGCTTTAAATTATTTACATTTAAAAAATATGTAACCTTTTGTTAGGGAGTTGAATTGGAATGCATTCTGACGGAAAGATGTTTGTTTGAATTGATAAATGTGAAATATATGTTATTATTTGAGGCAATAAATGCAACTACTTATCAATGTCAAGCTTTAAACAAGTTTGTAATAAAACAAGAATGATCTTTTCTCATTTACCTCTCAGCTCCATGGTGCATTGATATCTCGAGAGACAGACTTGGCAGAAGAGCTTTCCACGCTAGCTCAGGTTCAGGAATCGTCATGGTTACGCATCCAGCATCACTTTGATCAGAGTCTTTGCCTCGTCAAATATCTCAAGAGTGCCAAAATATAGTGATAAAATCAAAGGAAGAACTCATGGAAATGAATTGCCCCTGTGCAAGATATTAGTTTAATTGAGATAGGAGTTATAAATACAACTTCAAATAATTGGCAGATCTGATTCCCACAAGCTGGTTTTACAGGAAACTACACGAAAGTGGCTTTGTTTTTATGACGATGGACAAAAAGTCGGGTACAAATATTTTCCCATGTGATCTTCTTGTGTTCAGAGTATAGCCAATAGGCTGGTTTACTACTAGATTCAAATTTGTGCATGTTTATTGCCATCAAACGTAGTTACGTGGTATTCCTTGAACAAGTCAGTAACAATTGAAATACAATACTTGAAATCCAGTCTGCAGATGTTGATTGCTTCTATGTTGGGCAAGCCTCTGGCAAGCTTTCAGGCTGGCAACAGCAACCCTTGTGTATCGAGAATGCATAAAATTTGCTTCTATCAGTAAACATACCTATTGCTTTGAGCAATGAATAAAGGACATATCCTTCACAGATTAATAATTGAATAAGTCTATTGATATTTATCCTTACCATCATGTCATTTAGAAATGTTCACATTTATTTGTATTTTGACATTTTTTATTCATTGATTTAGATTGTGAGATGCATGGACCCAAAACAAATTGTCTGAATGCAGTCAATCGACTGACCCTCAGAAAATTGCCTGACCTAATTTTTTTGTTTGGTTTTCACTCAAATCAAAAGAAATCAAAGCAGAATTAGAGAAAAAAAGAAATATAACCTGAAAAGTTATATATTCAAGTAATTTGAATAAAAAATAGTATCCTGTATTAAATGAAACAAATGAACATTACCTTTTACTAAAATCAATTTAGATTTTGATCGTTCCATTTTGATTTTAGTGCAGCAATCACCATGAGATTACATATCTTATTGTTTA
>BQKZ01000545.1:0-7500 GCA_036244855.1 Temnopleurus reevesii | reverse complement strand
GCCACAAGCCCTTTATTTTGATTAATGATCAATATTGTCTTATAAGCAACGTAAGTTTGTGTGAAATTCGGACTATTAGGGTTTGGATTAAATTCTGTATCAGTGAATGCACTTTAATTGTTATTTTCCATTTTTGGTTACTTGATATATGAAAGCAATGATGCCCATAGATGACGATAAATTTGAATATGTTGATGGTGGTGGTGAAAGTGATAATTCAATAATTAATTAAAGTAATCTTGGTTCTTAGCTGAGAGAGCTTACTCAATAACTACTGTTTCTTCTTTTCCTTTCTCTTAATCAGCACTTATAGACATGTGTGTGATAAATGAGCCTTATAACTAATGCTATTTGATTAACATAAAACTAGAATGATGGCAAAGGTGATAAACTAAATGTAAGTATCTAATAATTATGTATTGGTAACGGTTATAGCCTCGCTATGATACGAATGATAAAGCGAAATTACAATGCTTTGTTTATCTCCTTTACTGATAGTTAAGCCTCAATAATACAGTGTAGTGATATATTAACACATTTTCAGGTAATCTATATTGTTTTCAGCTTCCAATAGAAGTTTGTTTCTGTTCATTGTAATACATCTAGCACACAGATGCCATACGCGATAGTATTGTTCGTATATTAACAATTTCCAGGTAAATTTCTTTAGTACCAACTTGTAATACAGTTGATAGTTTATATCGTGTAATTAATCTACAACACATATGGCATATATTACATTATTATTCATATATATTATTTTTCCATGTATTTTTTTTTTACTGTTTTCAACTTGTTATGAACGTGTATGATCGTCGTAATACCTAGCACATAAATGACGTATGTTATATACATATTAATCATATAAATTGACAATTTTCCAGATAAGTTTTTACTATTATCACCTGTTATAAAAGTTTCTGTTCTGTCGTAATACACCTATCACACAGATGTTATATTATTATTGATCGGCAGTCTCAGGATATACCACTGTTATGTCGACCTTTGACAATGCAACGACCGGAAATCAAAACCAAACGATGAGTCATTAAGACTCTACCAGTCACCAGGGGCCTGTTACATAAAGCAGATTTGCAATCAATCGCAAACTTTTGTACATGATTTACCATAGACTTGCGATTGATACCAATCGTACGATTGATTGGGAAGCTTTATGTTACGGGGCCCTGGAGTATTTTGGACTAGAAATGACTATCAATATGACCCTTGTCCTCCTTTAGGTTCAGTCTTTGCCTTGTATATGAAGCTATAAATTGCACAGTGTATAAAATAATACGCTAACAATATTCCCAGGGGTTTTATTTTCGTGAATTTCGCGGTCCGCACCTCGCGAAAGTTTCCACTCAATATAATGCACATTCATATGCATACAAACACTGTCAAAGACTAAAAAATAACGCGGAAATATCTGCACGCAAAAATATTGGCTCATAGTATTATGATCTGATGGCAGCAGCGCGAGCCACAAAGTTAACAATATCATAAGTGCAGGTTTAATTCATCTTTAATTATTTGATATACTGATCCGGGATGGCCTATTCATCATCGGGTCGTTTCCCTTCGGGCTTCAGCAAGACCACGTATTCTCCTTTTTTTAAGGTCTACTAATATGGCAAAATACACAGGTTGATGTATGGAAATGAATATTTAATACCCTGACCATAACCTTTCTTTGAAAGAGTGCCAAAAGGTGTTTTCATATATTTTACAGTATTGTATTGCAATTGGCTGTGGGGTATCAATAGGGAAACCCGTAATTTCTTTGAAATGCAATTATCCATTGTGAAATCAATTTAGGCAAGATAACCAATCATTTCTGGGGAGACGATTTGATTTACAAACTAAGAAAAATGGGTGCGACTTTGTCCCTTTAAGGGTGAAAAGTAATTCAACAGTGGGAGCTTCTCTTATGCAATCTTTTCATGAACTTGGCGAAATATTTTACAAAAGAACCGGCGCCATGAACGATCTCTTCATTCCACGTCAGATGATTTACCGACTGAGCTGTGTGTCCGCTATTAGTGAGCAATTTTTAATAAAGGGGTTATCTTGTTCACTCTGATGAAGTTGAGCATTAGAGTGGAACAAAATTTCTTGAACACGGAAAATATTTTTCACGGGTAATAGATTGTCACCATTCACATATAAGGAGTCTATGTATTGTGTCTTTAAAATCTACCCATCTGTCAAATGCAGCGAACAACTCAGTCGGTAGTTGGCTTGGAATGAAGTAATCCCTCATAGTGTGGGTTTGAACTCCACAGCTGCTGCAATTTTACACTATTTTGTAAAATATTGCACATCGAGGAAAAGGAGCATTAATATCATTTTCTTGCATTCACTGCCAATGATTAATTATAAATCTTTATTGACGATTCCTTGACAGATCCAGAGCGAAGTGTGCGACTTGTCGGCGGAATAAATAAATACGAAGGGAGGGTGGAAGTCTTTTGGAATAACACGTGGGGTACGATATGTGACGATCAATGGGATAGGTAAGGTGTTTCCTCAACTCTACATAACCCCCTTTTCTCTTTTCTTTCAACTGCGCTACTATGTACATTGCGGACATGGTCATAGGCGGGGGGGGGGGGGGGGCTTAGGGACAATGGCCCCATTCAAATCAGATCTCATTGAGTACATGGAGCAGTGGAAAGGAATTTACTGGGCTCAATCTAAAAAAATCTTCCTGGTGATCTGCTAATGATTGACACAAATATTTAACCCTTCACAATGGTTCAAGTAAATATAATACATCTCATTTGCACTTCTGCTTTTTGTGCCCATGATCATTTAGATGTAAATTTCATGGACGCTTAATGTTAGTTCATGCAAGTTTGATTGGAAAAAACATGACACTATTTTAATGTATTCAAAATTCAGTAACGCTAGTTTATCTCCTGTGTTTCATCTCACTGGTTGTACATTACACATATGAGTCAGATTGACATCAGTAGATGATATCTGTATACCACGAAATTGTGAGCTCACATCATCTGATCACTTAGGATTACAAATTGGAAGCCTCCGAAAACCACATTCATGGACATAGCATCACATACCAGCAAACCGACATGAGCTAAATCGTCCTCAACCAAAGCATATATAATATCTATTTTGTCAAGGAAGTATTATCCTTCAATTATATTTCGCAATATCATTAGCTTTTCTTCCGATAACACGTATTTCCTCCATTTGTAACCTACATTTGTTATTTCAATGGAAGTCAAAATGGCCTATAATTTTTCGATGTGTGTTGTCAAATTGGTGTCTAAAATCTGCATTGTAAAATATATCATTGTACCATTTTGCAGTAGTTTATTGATCATTGTCATCTCTGACGTCAATCAGGTCATACAAACGCCTTTTTATTAGTTTAATGCTACATTATTACTATATTTATTTATCTATTAAGCAAACTTTAGTATTTCGGTTAGACTGAACAGGTACAATTTCATTTGGCATCGGGCTAGCTACAAAAATAAAAACTAGTGGAAATGTTGTCTTTGTAATTTTTATACATGTTCCACAATTTATGTGGACATAATAGGTGAAGAAGAAATCTGGATAGATAATTAAATTTTAAAGTTTTTAACCACATTTACTTTTTTTAAAGATCAATGTTATATCCAGATTAGATTTAGATTGAGAAACATTTTATTTATGACGCAGTATTCTCAATCTATAATGCAATGCCTTATGCTTATGTATACTGCATACTTTTTCGCGTAAAATGAAAAATAATTTCATTTCTTCGTAATTGTATACTTGTTTGTAATATTATGTTTTCCTTTTGCATTTATGTTAACATTAACATATGCATATGATTATTAATGTACTGGCGTGTTCAATGTCCTATACACCAACATGACCAATACCTGCAACTTAAAATGCTTGCTGTCAAGTGTTCAATACACCAGATGCTCTTTCTTGACATCGATATTCAATATTATGATAATGTTAAAATTCTCTTATTCTTCTCATTGCTCTTCTTCTCTCTTACCATTTATCTCTCAAACAGTTTTTTTCGTTTATCCATCTCGTTTTATCCATAAATTGTTTGTTTTCTTCAAATGATAATATGTACTGATTTATTTTCTTTATTCTTCTTGAAAGAGATAATTTTGTTTCACTTTGTTTGTTGTAAAGGCGATCCCAACACAAGCTGTGCTTCCAGGGTCCTCGCCTCCTTTAATTTTTTTCACTTGTCATGTTATTTTGTATTGGTTATGTACATGAAAAAGGAAATAAATTCAAATTCAAAATTCAAAATTCAAATAAAAAGAAGGTTCTAAATGTTTGTTGTGAAAATTTTTGATACAAGAATACTTCTTTTCTTTGTACCTTATTGTTGTACACTCCGCTAAAACAAAGAATGATGGCAATCGCAGTTTTCCGTACGCAGCTCCCGAGCTATGGAATGGTTTACCACCTACACTAGAGCTGCTGATTCTATAAGACTTTTCAAAACACTATTAAAAAAAAAAAACTTTTCACACAACTGTTACTTACTCCTCTTTTCTTTAACTGTTCCATTTAAGCGCACTGAGACCTTTTTCAAAGGTATGATGGGCTATATACGAACTGTCTTATTATCAGTATTTATTGTTACTTTTTTCTTTCACAGGCTTGATGCATGGGTCATCTGTAAAGAGCTAGGCTTTGGTAGTCCTCTCCAGACCGCTATAGCGGCCCACTTTGGATCGGGACCTGGTCCTATCTTCCTTGACAATCTGGACTGTACCGGATACGAGTCTAACATCTTGAACTGTTCTCATTCAGGGATAGGTGTGCACGACTGTACGCACTTTGAAGATGCGGGCGTGGCCTGTTCACCTCCAGGTCAGCAATAGAAAGCATCTTGGGCAATAGTTTGGGGATGAATAGTTTGAATACTGTCCTCGCTTGAAGACACAAATTATCAATCTCTTTTTAAAGGAAGCAAATCACTGACGTCCCATAACATGCTCATTTCCAGTACAAGATATTTATGGTTTATATTTGTAAAGGGTCATCCATTTTGAGGAGAATGCCATCTCTAACTCCAACATAAAATAAAGCAATTGGTATAAAGAGTAATGTCTGATACTAATAACAAAAAAAAAATCAGCTTATTCTCACATACGATAAAACTTATATTGAAAATAAGAACCATTGATTATTGTTCAAATGATATGAAGATTAATGTAATGAGGATAATGATGATAATCAAAATATTGCTTATTACTACTACTACTGCTGATGCTACTACTACTACTACTACTACTACTACTACTACTACTACTACTACTACTACTACTACTACTACAACAACAACTATTACTACTACTACTACTAATAATAATACTACTATCAATACTGTGTGTTGCTAAATTTCGAGCTTCGAGTTTCGAGTTTTGAGTTCGAGTTTCGAGTTTTGAGTTACGAGTTTCGAGTTTCGAGTTTCAAATGCCTGACATTTTACATATGTGCAGATAACATCTTTCTTCCATTATCTGTCCGGGTTGATGTATTTAAACAAGTGACAATTCAGTCCTAATCTGAGTGCGACAAATTTTACGTCAAATACGTTGATTAACAAAACAATTTACACGTTGAACACAATTTCAACTTGATAACACACACACAATTAATTGCATTATCATTTTTTTTTTAATGTGATGAACCCCAAGTGCTACAACGATTACTTCTACTATATGCTTTAGCCAAATATTTTTTTCAATATGTGCAGAAACGGTGAAACTCGAAGTTGTAGCGGAAATGCAGAAACTTTGAGTTTGAAATTGAAATTCTATTTTTAGGACTTAAACACACAAAAATAAGTGCATTATAAATTGTATTGGTGTGATGAACTCCAAATGCGATAATTATTAGTTCTACTAGCCAAATATTTGTTCTATTTCTGCAGAAATTGCTAAACTCGAAGTTGTAGCCAAAATGTACAAACTTCGAATTTGAAAATGAAATTCGAATTTTTGCCTTTTAAACACACACAATTTATTCCATTATAAATTCCATGGATGTAATGAACTCAAAGTGCAACAAACATAACTTCTATTGTTTGGTTTAGTCAAATAAATTTCTAAAGTTGTGCATAAATAGTGTAATAGTTTAAGACAAAGTGCACAAACTGCACACAAATTCACGCCACTGTTTCATTCCGGACCCTCGTCATACCAAAAGACGTTCAAAGATGAGAATTAATGCTTCCCTGTTTGACATTCAGCAAGAAAGAGATGGAGCAATTTCGAACTGGCGATGCTCAGCAGCTGCCGGGTCCACGATGCAAATGAGCGAAAAAAATAGCTCCGATTTCATAAAGTTTGGAGTTGATTTGATAAAAACAGTTATCATTATCATTTTAAAACAGCATCTGTAAGTTATGATATCTGCTTTCTCAAAATTATATATTTTGTAATGTATCATGAATAATGTATCGTAAATAACATCATAAATTTAATCCGATATATTTTCCCAGTACTCTGTTTGACAGACCCATGTGATCACGGCACATGTGTAGACTCCGGAGACTCCTTCTATTGTATATGTGCGGCAGGCTACGAGGGCGAATTATGCGACAAAAGTAAGTGATTTTGTGACTTTTGTTAATTTTCAATAATAGACCGGTTTACTAATAGATTCAAATTTATGCATGTTTCTTGCCGAAGAACGTAGTTACGTAGTATTCTTTAAACCTTTTCGCAATAATTATATAACAATACTTGGAATGCAGTTTACATACATTACTTGTGGCTATGACAGGGAATCCTAGGGTAAGCTTTCGGGTTGTCAAGAACCACCTTTGTGTTGGAGGTAAGCGTAATTTTTGCATCTATTAGTAAACCCACCTATTAGATTGTAATGCATTGGGGTCCTAACAAAACAACAAAATATTTAAGGTTGCCAACATTCTGGGACGCCTTTTCATTATCACGAAAATTCAGTATCGATAATGTCTTTTGTTGGTGTGGTTTTCGGAGTGAAAAATATTTGAGGAGGCTATTATCTAAGTCTTCATCTTTTTTTTTTTGGTTTTCGTGCAGCAGAATTGATGTCAATTTCCGGTTTTATTGTAATAATACCATTTTCCGCTCCATGCATTGCTAGAAATACTTAATTTGAAGTACATTGCTGTTTTTTTTTATTTATCTTTACAAGACGACATAATCGTTGTCAACCTTCTTGTTGAAATGATATCACTTTCCTGACCCAGTTATGCCGGACTAATATCACATTCGTCACCCTGCCTTGTTAGAATGATGTCATCTTCGTCACCTTGTCTTGTTAGAATGATACCATCTTCGTCACCTTGTCTTGTTAGAATGATACCATCTTCGTCACCCTGTCTTGCCTGACTGATATAATATTCGTCACTCTGCCTTGTTAGAATGATGTCATCTTCGTCACCATGTTTTGTTAGAATGATACCATCTTCGTCATTCTGTCTTGTTAGAATGATATCATCTTCGTCACCCTGTC
>BQKZ01000544.1:108383-138718 GCA_036244855.1 Temnopleurus reevesii | reverse complement strand
TGCGTGATCATTCGGCTTACCTGAGTTTGACTGTATTGACGAGATATAGCTTGGTTTTATGCTGAATCAATGCATACTCTGCATCTACTAGTCCAACAAACGTATGCTGCTTCACTAGATCTCGTAAGTCTATCAAAATGAAAGAAATAAGATTAATTTTGAAAGGTTTAGAGAAGTAAGCATTTACAACTTTTTGCGACAGTACTGAAGTTAATCTGTTGGATACCTTTATTCAATCCACTTTATCCATATTACTCTGCTATCCTGATGCATGCTTTCTTAGACTTCATCCATTCTATTCAATGTAAATTATAAGACAAACAAAGACTTTACGTATACTCATAATTCTGCCCATCCCCCCCCCTCCCCCCCAAAAAAACTTAATGTGAGTTATGAATCATTCCAAATATTGTTAACTTACACTATCATAAAATCTTAATAATAAAGCATGCATTCAGATGAAAAGTTATCAGATATGCCGATAAAAATAATTGAATTTATCAACTGGGTCTGGATAAGGGGTACAAAAAAAAAGAGATATTGGTATGATAACATTCAACAGCAATCAAGATAAATATGCCATACAGTTTGGCATGTGTGTCACAGTGGGCAGAATAATCCATTATGGTAAATAATGCTTATGAATTGAGAATATTACTAGACAATATGAATGTTCCCAATACATCACAGTAGGATGATGCTGTGAATTCATAGACAACTTTAGATATTAGTATCCCTTGAGGAGTTAAAAGATAATACCAAAAGTACAGAATAAATTTTGGGCAGTCAGCTATAAGGTACAATGTTCAGTCAAACCTGTCTATAAGGATCATCCAAGGGAGACAGAAAGTGTAGTCTTTATGAGCAGGTGGTCTCTATAGGGAGGTTCATTTACATGTAAATTGTGCTCTAGGGAGTCAAGAAAGATGGTCTTTATGGACAGGTGGTCTTTCTATACATGTGGTCGCTAGAGCAGGTTTGACTGTATATGGTATTCATACCATCATTTGTGTTTTGTTCGATCTCATGCTGGAGCTCTATCACACTGGTTAACTGGATCTCTTTCCGTTTGGGCTTGGATTGCTTTATTGGTTCCTGGTCCTCTGTACTAGGTCCTGGTCTTGTGGATGAACCCTCAGTATCACTACTTATTTCTGTGTGTGGTCGCTTCCTAAAGATAATGAATTTTAATGTGAAAATATCATATCAGTGTATATTTTAGTGCAGATGTTTATGCATACTTGATCAAACTTTGGTTATGGCCACTCTAAAGCTAAACTCAAAGAGCTGGAACTAATACAATCTTAGATTCGTATAACATTATGTGGACGCACAAGATCATAATACTCACTGGTGCGTCATTATATCTTCAGTGCACTACACAAATACAACGGACAATCTGAGCAAAATTTCAGCAAAGGGCACTAAAGTATCAAACAGCTGAATTCCAAAAAGAATGATGATTCCTCAATTGAAATATGACAATGATCAATTTCTAATAAATTCATGTACCGAGTGAATGAGGAGCTCTCCATGTATGACATCACAGATTATGCCAAAGTTGCCAATTCAAGGATGCCCATTAGTGATGGAAATGCAAACTTTGAAAATTCATAACTTTTGAATGGATTATCTTATTTTGCTCAAATTTACAGTTTGTTTCTCTTAATTTACTTCATTTACTGACCACACATCAATGTCAAGGTGAAGTTCCCACCATACCTATTCACTGTCTGCCTGTTATCATTCTCTCCTGCTGGTGCTATGATCTCCACCATCCCCTCTTGTTGACCTCCATCACCACCACCAGCAACACTCACATCGCCATGGTGGTGGTTTGATGAGGAAGATGGTGATGGCTTGTCTTTGGAAGAAGGCATCACCTGTTCAAGTGTATTTAATGAATTTGGATTTATCAATATCAACAAAAATGTAGGAAGAGGCATGTTGGGTATGAACACAATTCTAAATTATTGCCATTCAAAAACCATTTGATGCATTAGTAACTGGAAATTGTGTACAACAGTTATATTACTCACTGGAAGGTGTAGCATTATTGCTGTATGTCTTACAAATTTTAATGCACAATATCTGAACTACTTCATAATTTTCTATGTAGAATATAATTCTTAAGAACAGAAGGATTGCACACATAGCAAGTCTATCATTATTGCCCCACGAGAATAGATACAATAGCGCATTGAAAATGAAAGGGGGTTTTGGGCAGTTAGGGATCACTCTTAAATGTGATATAAATTTTCATGAGGTTTTATATGTCTGGAAATACCAAAAATGTAACAGTCTCGTAGGTTATCATAATCAAATACGGTGTAGTCATTTTCACACACAGGAGTGACTTCAGAGGTTGTATGATATCTCGCGCTCCACCACACATCTTGAAAATTGAGCATATATAGGTGAAACAATTGCAAAATGATCCCTAAATTTCTTTCAGTAGTTAATAAGTTAAAAATATGTTTGAAATGAAATTAATTTATAGCTGAAATGAAAGAACATACCTGAATGAATGCATCTAACTTCTGATCCTTTGAGTCTGTTCTGACCATGTGATGAGCGTAGACCTGGTCACTTTGACCTTTTGACCCCTCCTTTGACCTATCACCATCATCGGAGACAGAGAGAGAGGATCCAGGCAGCAATGCCTGTCAGGATACAAGGAAAAGAGTGACGGTATATTGGAGAGAATTTTTTTCAAGATTGATGCCAATGACCCACAAAGGGATACACAATAACTGTCATGCTACTGCTGGATGCCAAGAAAAGAAATCATAGGCTGTACCGGGTGGAACTCAAACCACAACTTTTAGGTGACTAGACTAGTGTTATACACTGTAGACCATAAGAGTGCCCTAGTGATAAGGTTCTGTAAAACATATGTGTTTAAAAAGTTTGGGAGTAATTCTGTTGGGTGACGTAATAAAAGATAGAATTTCTTCAAGATTCTACAAAGGGGAACACATTGAACTGCTGTGTGAAATTTTCTTGAAAAATTGACTTAAGCTTTTCACCTTTTGGATATGAGAGGCTTCTACAGAAGCCGGCCAATGTGCTCACTCAGTGAAAATAGGCTTCCATGTTAAATATCCTTAAATTGGCAATCTTTAAAGTCGTAAAATGCTTTTTGATGATGAAGATTAAATTTGTTAACATTGTATTTAATTGGAATGCTTTAAAAATGAATTATAAATCTTAGTGTTGCCAATTTAGGAAAGGAATAGTTATTAGATTTGTTGCAAAATAATTCCTGTCCAGCATGGGTCGTAAAAATACTGGCCAAGATAAATAATGATGCACAAACATGGGTATTTATAATACTTTTATATTTCTACTTTTCTATCTTGTATTTTCCTATGTTTATTATGTCATTCGTAAAAGGAAATAGATGTTCTATTCAATTATAAAATACATATTACAACCCATTTGAAGCCTCACCTGGGTGAAGTATGTGCGTGATGCGTTGCACCCAAGTAGTCTCTGCTCCAGACATGTCTGGATGTTCTCAATTATCGCCTCTTCATGAAGGAAATGAACTTCATGTTTGGTGGGGTGGACGTTGACATCAACATTGTGAGCAGCTATCTCAAGACTGTCAATGAAATGATAGTAATATTCTGTCATTATCAATTTTTATCCAATATTCCCCCAAAGCTCTATTACTTAAGTAACCATTACTCATTTGAAGGTTCTACAGTTATCAGTTCCAAGTTCTTTTTCGTAAATATTATTCTCAATTTTCTATTGTGTTTACTGGTAAGTATTTATATGAAATTAAGTGGTAAGTTTGTTATATCCTAAAGCCCCAGTCACATATATGTCCTGGATCATCCGATTAACTACAATTCTTAGTCCAGTTGAGACTTCTTTGATCTGATCAACTCCCATGAACAAACCTGGGCTCAGAATCATGTTGAATCAGGAGTGACAAGGGGTATATATGTGAATGGAGCTTAATATGAAAAGTCCATCTATTCAAAGAGGTCTGCCTCATCTTCCCTACAAGAAAAGAGTTAAAAATCAGCAAAGCGTTCTGGGCAAGATTGTAAAATGATGGGTCAAATGGCAAATGAGATTCTACAGAATGGGTCATGGTGTAGTGGTTATGACTCTCGTTTCTCAACTAGTTGGCGGGTCTAATCCCACCGATATCATTGATTTCCTTCAGCAAGAAATTGATCCATATTGTGCTGCACTAAGCCCAGGAGTTTAGATTGGTACCAGGTAGATTATGCAGATTGTTGTCGCCATTGTACGCAAACATTGTGGAAGCTCCCCGAGGAGCTAAGGTAACTAACTCTAAGAGGGGTTGTTATTGTTATAAATCCTTTGACTGTGGTAATCGGTAATATACAGAGCTTGGGACTGTATGCCAAAGGCGCCATATCAGAAATGATATTATTATTATAACACTGATCTAGTTAATTAAAGGTTGTTCATGAACCTTTTTTTCAATTTAGGATAAAAATTTTCAGCTTTATTCAGTAAATCATTTGAAAAAACTGAGTAATACATACCACATTCATATTTCTCCTAAATCCACTTACCTCAAGTAAATAAATGGATGTGTGTTCTTGGGTAGATAGGCGCTGTAGACAGCTTCTATGGCTTTCCTTAGACTACTAGAGTCAACCAAACGATCTGAAGTAAAAAGAATACAGAAATTCACTAGGGCAAGTGAAACAGATGCAAATACTAAATATGTTTTATCAAAAACAATTTCCACTTTTCACATTCGTCTTATCATTCTTGTTGCTGATAATTCATATCATCCAAGATTTGTGATTTTTTCAAGGAATTCCCCTAAAATATAATTCTATCATTCCAATAAACTAGGGATTAAAACTGAGATGCTTCGAAATTGGAAATTAGAGACATTAGTCTGAAGCTCCTGCAGTACAAAATCAATTTCAAATTTGTTATGAATGGTAGGGGGCACGGTGGTTGCATCACACTTCTTTCGTGGNAAAAATAGGAAATTGAACAAATGAATTCGTTTTTCTATTTTTCAATATTTCAATTCTATATTGATGATAGAAATCGAAATGAGCCTTCATTTTTCTGTTTTAAAAACAGAATATTGATCGAGATGAGAGTCAATTTTCTATTTTTCTATTTTTCAATTCGAAATAGGAAATTGAATTAACAGATAGTACCTCAATTGTGGTTGCATCACTCTTCTTTCGTGGAGTTTGGTTCACTGCACATTCAGGCTGCACGAAATTCGCAATTGAAAGAAAATTGACTTGTCTAAGTTGACTGACCCTATTCAACAGACCATTTGGGCAAGACTCAAGACAATAAAAAGTGCTGTTGGCGTTTCCAGTTCAGCACATAAAAAGTTTACCTGCAAAATTCTATGAACTGTATGAACTCATTTTGACGAATATGCTATTGAGATAAATACATTTTGTCATGCCGGGTCCATTTATTACCATGGGAGCGTCAACATTGTCAATTGGATAAGGCCTAAATTCAAAGCCAATGCTACTACAGGCATAAAGTAAAGGCGTTTAAAGTATAACTTCTAAAATGTATGAACAGCGTTAAAACAAGTTAATTTAACTCTACCAAGATGAATCTCTTGGGATAAAAAATCCTCTTCAACTTGGTACAAATTCGACTTACAAAAGGTAAATGACAAAGTTTCAGAAGGCTTTGCTGAAAGAAATTTCTTTGAATTAGGCAATTATTTGACTAATAGGGTGTTTTTCAAAAGTTGCAATTGATCGCAAATCAACTGCCAATCATTTGTAAATCAGTTGCAAATGTTTATTCGCATTTTCATACGCGTATGATATGTGCTTCTAACAAGGCGCGCATGAAACAATGATATTGATTGGTGCGTTCCTATCAACTGCAGCTTGCGATCATTTGCAACTTTTGAACAACACCCTCTAAAAAAGGTTCGACTTCGTCAGAGTTGACTGTATACATTTCATTACATTCAAAATCCTATCCCTCCAAACAGAATGCTTCAAATTTGCAAAAAGATCAATAAACTTACGGTTGATGAAGAGTAAGAAGATGAGTCTCTTGACAGAGTAGTTTGCATTTGAGATCTGACCTTTCAACTTGAAAGCCAAATTGGTATTCTCATGGTTGATTTCCAAAAGCTCCCTGGAAAAAAAAAGAATAGAAGTGGTGAGACAAATGTTGAAAGCATTCTGATCCATCTGTAATGATGGAGATGGATGCATGAAATTCCAAGAACCTAAAGTTAACAAATGAAAGTTGTTTTTTTAATGATATGAAAAAGTTCACAATGTGTCAAAACTTAAAAAATGGCCAGACAAAAAAAACCTCTGTCATTAATTTAATAGAGCAAGAAATTTATCAAAATTTTGCTGCTGTCAACCCAGGTGAGGTTAATGTGTACCTGGCAGGAATATCATTCCTTGATATACATTACTTGAGTGTTGGTGTAAAGCTAGGGTAATAATAATATTAAAAAACTGCATTGAGCAAGCTGCAGAGTTGATATGTCTGGATAATTGCATGTATTATTTTCATTATTGTTATCATTCACAATCGATACCTTGCAACTGTTGGTCCGAATACCGTTCGGATGTTATCTACTGTAGATGCATTCTGGGATGTCCTCACATCAGCTGTACTCTCTCCAGACTGGTAGTGGAAAAGAAAAAAATTTAAAAAAAAAATAAATAAAAGTGTAATATGAGGAATGACGCAAAATATGAATGCATACATCATTGTCAAATTCATTATGAAATAAGTTGAAATTTTGTAGGCCTAAATATTGCTAAATTTTCATTGTTGTCTCTATCATGACTTGAACTCTGTACAATGTCTACTCTTCATAGGTTGTCAGTAGGTCAACTTTCTCTAAAATGTCTAGCTATCTTTACCTGGAATTAGAACTGCATTGTACATTGGTCACAGGCTTATAAAGTATCAAATTTGGGCACTACTTCTGTTTCTGCTAACATTATTTAAGAATATGGAGGGTCAATTTCATAATGCAAACACATACATTTTATGGCTAAAAATTAAAGAGAAGGTAGCTGAAATACTCTGTAATAAGTGAAATGAATAATTACAAACCTTTTTAAGAGTGAAAGCAATCCCAGAGTTGTGTATGGCATATCGTGATACCACCTCCGAGATCTTATTATGTTCCTCACTGGCGCTCTTCAATGCTTTCCTTCTGGTGGCTACATTGTAGAAAAGATCCTCCACCTACAGAAAAAGATAAGTCAGTGGTCAAAGATTGGCATTATAGAGATCTTTTTCCATAATAACAGTAAAAAATGAAATGAAAACGATGAGAATATGCTCATCGAAACCTCGAGAGTGGGTAGGTTCTTTTCAGGACCCCTCACATTTCCAAGAAAGATAACTCGTTGTACCTTGAAGCCTTCTTCTCATCATTCATCCATGAGTGAAACCTTCAAACAATAACAAATTAAGGGGTTCTTGTTCTTGCAGAGCGACTAGGAATACAAAGTTCTAGGAGTTTTATCAAAGACATGTATGTACTGTATACTGTAGTTGCTTAGTCTGCAAGAACAGACCCTTTGGTTTCGTTGTGCACAAACACAGAGAGTGATACAGGGTATACACTGTGTGTCTCATTGTGTGTCTCGTGCTCTCGACTGAGGATAGAGCAATGCTGTATGTGTGTGATGTAGTCACACAGCGCATGACCTGTATCATGCTCTGCACACTCACACACCGAAAGTCTCGGGTTTGTGCTTTCAAACTAGTAGTTGCTCTGGAGTTTTTCTTCATCAAATTGATCTGTTGAAGTGCCTCGAGTGGTATTTGTCAGAAAGTGTGCATTGTAAATAGTCATTACTATTACAATAAAAAAAAAACAATGCTGAAGTTGTGTATGGCATATCTTCAGACCACTTCTGAGATCTTATTGTGTTTGTCACTGGGGCTCTTCAAGATTTTTCACCTACAAAAAACAGATCAGTCAGAGATCAGAGAAGCACCACAAATAAGTCAAGACAAAAAGCATGTTTGATTTCCCGTCGCCAACTGACTATCTGATAATTGCTCAATCTGAACTTTCTCACTCACTGTTATCTGTGTGCCTCTGTTACCAGCGCATGGCTTGACAGCCGCCTTCAGCTTGCCATCAGAGAAACTCCCTCTAATATTGGCAGAAGATGATGAAATGAAATACATATCAAGTCAAAATGTTATTCTTCCTTGCAATAGAATTCTCTTTAACACACAAAACTTATTAATGATTTTTAGACAATTAAATCTGGGTATAAATGAACATCAAAGGCCAGACCTTGGATACCCTAGTAACTTTCATCAGTCCCCAACCAATTTGTCTTTGGAGATTTGGTGTGCCAGCCATTCCCCCCCCCCTTTTTTTCAATTAGTTCTGTATTATGAAAATTTGTACCTAAGAAAATTGCCCCTGCCCTTGAATTGATTAAATTTGAGGCCTGCTTAACATCGTGCCATTCCTTTTTCTGTCCCATGTGCCACAATATATATAAATGTCTTGATTTTTACACCCTGATGATATTGTGTAATACCCATATAAAATGAGATTGTTTCTATTATCTACTACCAACAGTCTGTAGACTTATTTAATTGTCTAAAAATGAAGCCCAGAGATAAATTGGGATAAAATAATCATGAACATAGATTGGTGCTAGTTGGAAAATAAATTTGTACTCACTTGTAAGCACATTTTGAATCCTCTGTTCTCGTGACGATGGTTACATGTGCAACATGACTGATGCTTGCCAATGCCTGTTGAATGGTAGATCAACAGATAATTAGTGACAATGGTTATTATTGGAATCATTATATCTATTTGTTTTTTATTTATTTCATTAGGGTTGCCCAGTGAGTAATCACAGCAATTTTTCACAGGGGCCCTACAACAGAGAAACACATTATAATGAAATAAAATTTAAAATTGATCACTTAAGAAAAAGAAAGAAGTATGTCTATAATCAATTTCTTAATTTACGGCACATACAGAGAAGCCAACCCTTCCGGAATATGCATGAGGTTGTATTTTCATATTTTATTACAATTGAATGAGTGAGAGGATGGTTATTGTAGGCCTGTTTCTCTCACTTTTGTTCAGCTGTTGCCTCTTTCACATTTCAATTCTGACCTCATGTATATTCCAGAACACTTGGTACAGTTTATCTGCAAATATAGAAGTTTACCAATTAAATTTTTGGAAAATAACAATGGTGAGTGATTGGCAAACTCCAAGCATGGATCTGGCGATCTCTTTCACTTAAAATTTAGTGCTCATGTTATTTAAGGATGATGACAAGCAATCATTCTACCTCCTCTGAGAGATTGCATGTTTAACTTGAATCTTTTCTCGATGATGTCACTGGATACACCAGTGGACTCACCTCTCCCCGAAATCCATATGTGCTGATGCTTGTAAGGTCATTAAACTCTCGTAGCTTGCTGGTGGTAAACCTCTCACAAACAATGTCCATGTCGTCTTTCTGTTGGGATAAAGGCATGGTTATAGCAAATGTCAAAAAGTAGTTTCCCTATGGGTGATGAAAGTTAAAATATAAATCATTTTCTCTGCATGCACATAGAAGGGTTTGAAGCTTGTAACAATAGTGTTAATGAGATATATACAGACTTACAAGGTATTGAAATTTCATCATTTGCATGCCAAGCCTTGTTACAGAAATTGGTACTCCCAAAATGAGAAAATATTTTCCTTGTCCTGATCATTCTTTTTATTTCACTCAACCTCACCCAGAGTGAGTGGGACATTGTGTGGTTACTGTTTACCCAAATAGAATGGACTATTTTGATGCTGAGAAAGACTTGGGGGAGGATGGTGGGGGCTGAATCAGCACCCCCTAAGATCTTGTCCGTAGAATTATGAAAAATAACGAAATTCAAAACCAGTGCTGACCAATATTCTGAAAATTCTCGGTCATGATAAAAAGAGCTAGAGCAACTACAGAAATAGAACCTGTGTTCAAAGCTAAAACACGCTCATTATAGAGAGGGGTAGCAATGTTGTTTAATATCTAGATACAGCAAAAAAATTGTTTGATAGTATTCCACCGTCACTGATATACAGAGCAAGTCAGAATTTGTTGGTTTTTTTTGTTTGATCCCTTCTTATGAAGCTATGGACAAATGGGATCACATTACTGGACCGTATAAATTGCTCTGAGCCTCATAGCAATAGCAGGTACCAACAGAACTTTGACTTGCACTCATACAGGTCTATCCTTACCCTGATACCAGTCCCGTTATCCTGTATTTGGAGCAGCTTCATTCCTCCTGATTTCACTGTCACTTGGATTGAGGTAGACTTTGCATCCAGGCTGAAATAGACAAAATTGAACATACATGTATGTGTAATTCTTATAAGCATTAATTTACCATCTACAATATAGCAGGGAATAGTTTTCTTAGTATCGCAGCGCAATTTGCTATTCATTTTAGCATGATTGCTACATAAAGATATTTTGTTTAGCAATTTTTTCAAATAGGACTGTAGAGTCAAGTATTGAAAATGTTTCCTAAATATCTAAAACTGCTATTGTGAAAACTAAAATTATTCTCTGTATAGGAAACAATGAACCAGAGTCCTGATGATGAAGTTAAAGACTATCAGATCTAGATCAGGGACTGAACTAAAGAATTTGCAGGGGGAGCTACAGAGAACTCTCATATTTATAAGCTCTCAAGGAGACTTTTAGGGGAGCTACATTTGGGTCTTTGTGTAGCAATATTGAGGTTACAAGGGGCTCTATAAATCAAAACCTCACAAGAATTTTAGGGGAGCTTCAGAAGACCAATCGCTCTTACTACCCTTAAATTTTATTCCCTACTAGATTAGTTTATTAATTGATTATGAACATCGTATAATATCATCACACAAGTATCATATAATTCTATAGCAAGATGAATTATGAATGATTTCATGAAAGTGCTCAATGCTCAATACATAAACACTACATGTCTCAGTTATTTGCTTAGGCCTACTTGTTATCACTATAAAATGCTATACAATTGAATCACAATAAGATCACTGGACCACTTCTATTGTTCTGAGGTTTGATAGTGATACCAGGTAGGAAATATTATGAATGTATGCCAAGAACGTGTTCATTTTGTGACAAATTCCATGCTGTACAGGAATTTTTGTGAATTCACTGAATTCATACTTTTTCACACAATAGCGAGTTGTAGTTTTCATGTTTTCAAAGATGATTGGCGCAAGTCTATGGGCATTCTAATGAGTGAAAATTCAAGTGAAATCATGGTGGCAAAATTCACAAAAATAAAACACCAGCAAAAACTTCAGCTTCTGGAGTACTTCATACAAATAATTACCTGAAAGAAAGCTTTATTACCTGTTTTCAATCATCTCTTTGAGAGCATTAGCAGGTCTCTGAATCACCTCTCCTGCAGCTATTCTGTTCACCACAGTCTCATCAAGCTTTCTGATAGTCGCTGCCATTGTGATTCCTGTACTCCTTTCTCAGTTGAGATGTGTGCTAGTAGGAGGTGATGCTGAGGTCAAGGTGTAGTGCGTAGCAGACAGAACAGTTGGACACTTCAATGATCATTCTGACTGTAAGAAAGGCAATAGAAATATTCACAAAAAACAAGCATAATTCTGGTACAATATTATGATGATCCATTTACTTTTAAAATTTGATTTTGGAATCAGGCAATTTATATATTTCTATGATTAATGGTTTAATCTTCAAACACATTTAAATATTTCAACATCCATCTATTGAGACTAATGAAAAAAAATCTTGTATATTAATTTACCTCTTTAGTCTTGGCCTTGCGGAAGATTACCCTCTCCACCATCAGCAACTCTTCTCATCCTTCAAACAGCAATAATACACAAGAAAAAAGGAGGGGGAGGGGAGAGTTGAAGATCGATCGATCGATCGATCGATCTCTAACTAAGTCAATTTTCATTCTGGAGGCAAACTTGTGAAGTTGTGCCAAAATAAATTTGGAAAGATTGCATTTGCAATGGCAATCAATAATATAGAATTTTAGACTGACTCATAGAAAATTGAATTCCATTTTTAAATAAAAATATCCATATCCAGCTTCTCATATCAAAAATGTAAATAAATAGAATTTATTTAATATCATGGCATTAACATATTTCTCAGTATATGGGACCGCTCTTGATCACCCATTCAAACTACGCGCGGCAAACCTCAGCGAGGGAGCACTTCCGACGTAAACATGCCAAAAGATCAATTTTCCGAAGTGAAAAAATATTTCTTCAGAAAATACTACGATAAAAATCACATCAAATCGAATGTAACTGACCCTGAAATTTCATGTCCTTGCTTTTGTCGGTGCATTCAATGTCCGAAAACTGTAAAAACAGTGACAAATGACCGCCTGACGTCGACTTTTTGCAGAGATTATTTCAGCGCAGAATCATATCCGGGATTGGATCGCAAGGTTAACTAATTCCCCAGCCGTAACCTTCGTAATATGTTGATGGGCATGACAGAGTTGTGCATAGACTTGCACGCAAATTTAGCCCGGCGTTTAGAGCGCCAACACACAAGAGTGACTTTACGTAGGCTAGCAGGGTCGGCCGAGACCGAATGGGAATTTGCTGTACAGCAGACGTAGTGCACGAATCTATTGCTCCTGCTTGTTTTCCTCGCGATATATTTTCCTGACGGGCAATGGATAGGTGGAATGTATATGGTGGAAATATGGCTATATCTTGAGGAACAATCGTGGAGAAATTTAGCAAAATGAAGCGTCTCGTGAGAGTGCTGGATGGGCTCACGGCCGGGGTGGGATCCAGCTCCTCCACGAAAGATTCGGATGTTGTGGAATCTCTAACTCAAGAGCACTTCAACATATGCAAGGTGGGTGGAACGAATTTCGCATCCATCTCTATTCGCAGGTGGTTGTGAGCTCGCATACATACCGTATGTGCCCCGGTGCTGTAGTGTGTGTATGGTCGATAGATGCTGTGCATCTCTGAGTGCTGCTCTGCAATGATGCCCGGCGAGCAGACCACCATTGCCTTTATACAGGGGATTAATGTTGTAGAATTCAAGATCTATTAATTATATTTGATCTTAATTGATTTGATAGTGATGAAAACTTTCAGATTGATAATTGAGGGCATAATTTTTTATTTTATTACACCCTCCCTCCTGTCTGACCTGAGCATCATCATGAGCATGACAATATTTGTCATATATCATATTGTATGCACCCCTGTCCATAAATAATTCCCAAACATCAACGTAGCAATTATATTCTAAGTGCTGAAGTAGATCTTTGCTAAAGACATTGGCCCGTATTCCGATAGCGAGGTTTAAGTTAACCCTGGTCTAAACCTGTGGTTTAAGTATGGGTAGCCAAAAGTGCCAAAGTTTTATTTACAATGAATAATTCGTATGTTAACTGCTCTCTTTTCTCATGCTCTAATAATGAAGAAAACTATTCAGGTTTTCATTCTGAGACAGTTTTAAATAATATGAGTACCATATGTGCTGGTAAATTAAACATTGACTGTTATAGATTCAAGCCTCTTTTGGCTTTCCATACTTAAACCACAGGTTTAGACCAGGGTTAACTTAAACCTCGCTATCGGAATACGGGCCATTACATTTAAATTGTGTAGACAACATTTTTTTTTTTATTTAAAGCTGGTTTCACTGATTTTTTCAAATAAACATTCATGAGTTTTTTGTTGTTGTTTTGTTTTGCTTTCTGTTTTTGGCAGGACGTAGCCTTGGAATGGGTAAATTACCATGTCTAAAAAAAGATTTCATGACCTATCATGGTCTTTTATCATCTTTGTATATACTGAATACAACTTTATTCTTGATGTATTCACTTGAACTATATATATATTCCATGTATCTTTTTAATTATTTAATGATTATCTTCCTCTTTATTGATGGTTGATGGGCAGAATATGATAGAAAATATTTAAACTTGAAATATAAACTCTATTAAAGTTTCTCTCATCCATTATATTGGCTTTTTAATTTCAACTGTTTTTACTGTGTATATTGCCTTATATAGTCTAAAAGGTATAGTTAAAAAATGAAACCGTTTTACTTTCGTATACTGGTTTCATTGATTAACTACCTTTTTNTCAGCAACTCTTCTCATCCTTCCAAGCAGCAATAATACCCAAGAAAAAGAGGGGGATTTAAACTTGAAGATGATCTAACTTTAATTCTGGAGGCAAACTTGTGCCAGAATAAATTTGGAAAGATTGCAATGGCAATCAAGAATATTGATTTTTATACTGACTCATGGAAAAATAAATTTTATTTTTAATACAATTATCCATAAAATTAGGAAGCTTCTCCTACCAAAACGTAAATGAATAAAAATTTATTATGGCATTTATCATGTTTACAAATTCCTCAGTATGTGGGACCGCTCATACTCACCCATTCAAACTACGCGGTAAAACCTCAGCGAGGGAGCACTTCCGATATAAACATGCCAAAAGATCAATTTTCCGAAGTGAAAAAATATTTATTCAGAAAATACTACGATGAAAATCACATCAAATCGAATGTAACTGACCCTGAAATTTCATATCCTGGCTTTTGTCGGTGAATTCAATGTCCAAAAACGGTAAAAACAGTGAAAATGACCGCCTGACGTCGACTTTCTGCAGAGATTATTTCAGCGCAGAATCATATCCGGGATTGGATCGCAAGGTTAACTAATTCCCCAGCCGTAACCTTCGTAATATGTTGATGGGCATGACAGAGTTGTGCATAGACTTGCACGCAAATTTAGCCCGGCGTTTAGAGCGCCAACACACAAGAGTGACTTTACGTAGGCTAGCAGGGTCGGCCGAGACCGAATGGGAATTTGCTGTACAGCAGACGTAGTGCACGAATCTATTGCTCCTGCTTGTTTTCCTCGCGATATATTTTCCTGACGGGCAATGGATAGGTGGAATGTATATGGTGGAAATATGGCTATATCTTGAGGAACAATCGTGGAGAAATTTAGCAAAATGAAGCGTCTCGTGAGAGTGCTGGATGGGCTCACGGCCGGGGTGGGATCCAGCTCCTCCACGAAAGATTCGGATGTTGTGGAATCTCTAACTCAAGAGCACTTCAACATATGCAAGGTGGGTGGAACGAATTTCGCATCCATCTCTATTCGCAGGTGGTTGTGAGCTCGCATACATACCGTATGTGCCCCGGTGCTGTAGTGTGTGTATGGTCGATAGATGCTGTGCATCTCTGAGTGCTGCTCTGCAATGATGCCCGGCGAGCAGACCACCATTGCCTTTATACAGGGGATTAATGTTGTAGAATTCAAGATCTATTAATTATATTTCATGTTAATTGATTTGATAGTGATGAAAACTTTCAGATTGATAATTGAGGGCATAATTCTTATTTTTATTACACCCTCCCTCCTCACCTGAGCATCATCATGAGCATGAAAACATTTGTCATTGTATATCATATTGTATGCACCCCTGTCCATAAATAATAAAAAAACATCAAAGTAGCAATTATATTTTAAGTCCCGATGTAGATTTTTGCTAAAGTAATTACATTTTAATTGTGTCAACAGCAATTTTATTCTAAAGCTGGTTTCACTGATTTTTTAAAATTAACATTCATGAGTTTTTTTTGTCGTTGTTTTGTTTTGCTTTCTGTCTTTGGCAGGACGTAGCCTTGGAATGGGTAAATTACCATGTCTAAAAAAAAGATTTCATGACCTATCATGGTCTTTTATCATCTTTGTATATACTGAATACAACTTTATTCTTGATGTATTCACTTGAACTATATATATATTCCATGTATCTTTTTAATTATTTAATGATTATCTTCCTCTTTATTGATGGTTGATGGGCAGAATATGATAGAAAATATTTAAACTTGAAATATAAACTCTATTAAAGTTTCTCTCATCCATTATATTGGCTTTTTAATTTCAACTGTTTTTACTGTGTATATTGCCTTATATAGTCTAAAAGGTATAGTTAAAAAATGAAACCGTTTTACTTTCGTATACTGGTTTCATTGATTAACTACCTTTTTGACTATGAATACTCGTAACCGACGCAGAAATCTTCTATTCTATTATTATTTATCAATCTTATGAAATTATATATCAATGTTTTCGTGTTGGTTTGGTCAAAAAATTGTTTCTTCCTCAAATCAAATGTTAATTTTGTCTTAGAATGTGTTCATTCAAGTTAACAAAATCTGCCAAATTGATATAAAAGGAGTCTGAAACCATATTTCTTTGCTGCTTTTGCACGATAGTTATTTTTTTCTTTGAATATGATGGTATTGTGCAGGACCTGTCCTATCTGCTTGGTCATCATTAAAGGGGAATTACACCCAGACAATAATGTATGGTCAATATATGAAGAAAAATCAAATGAATAAACGGTGAAAATTTGAGCAAAATCGGATTTTCCGTTCAAAAGTTATGAATTTTCAAATTTATTATTTCCACCTGTGCAGGGCATCCTTGAATTGGCATGCGTATAGCTATTTAGCATAATCTGTGATGTCATACATGGAGAACTCTTCATTCACTTTGTGTATACATAAATTTACTGAAAATGGAATGGATCAATATATTTCAAATGAGGAATCAACATCATTCTTTCTGGAATGCTTGCAGAATTGATATGGCTATAATATATGTAACAGAAGAAACAAAATTTTGTCTACTTTTCTGGAAAAAGAGGAAAATGTGAAATTTTGTGTACAAAGCGAATGGAGAGTTCTCCATGTTGGCAGCCATTTTGTGCCTGTACGTTTGCCAATTTAAGGAGCCCATGAGGGATGTAAATCAAAACTTTGAAAATTCATAACTTTTGAATGGATTATCCGATTTTGCTCAAATTTTCACAGTTTGTTTATCTTATTTTTCTTCATTTAATTATAGCAATTTAATGTCTGAGTGTAGTTCCCCTTACATTCTGTTGACATAATACTCCTGATTAATAACATCTTGCCCAGCTTCATGTAGGAGTGCACATGTGAATCAAATAAAATTATTGTTTTCTGAATTATTTGAAATCTACGACGTAATAACCCATTAACAGATGTACATGTAGGAGTAGTATATAAAAAGGTGACGAATGTGGTTTTAGTTGCTATCAATCAATCAATCAATCAATTCTGATTGCCATTTAAATTGCTTTCTTCTCACAAATATGCGTACAAATACATGGAATCTCTGCATTGCACCTAAATATGGTATTTAAAGGGGAACCAACCCCTGAATTATCATGCTCTCAACGAATCAAGAAAAATCAGATGAACAACAAACTGAAATTTTGAGCAAAATAGGACTATCGGACAAAAGTTGAATTTTCATAATCACAGGAATGTGACGATCCCTACAGCTGATAAGGATCCGTGGGGTCAGCAAATTCAACAGAATCTTTGACGTCATGTCGGACAACTCCTCATTCACTCTGTATTCAAAATTTTAAATTTTTTTCCATTTTTCGGAAAGCTAGTCAGCAAAATACCAATTATGGGTTAGGGTATAGCATTTCTTTTAATTGATTGTGCATGTATAGTGAGAAGAATCATGTTACAACTTCATTTTAATTTTACATTGATCCATTTTTTTTTAATTCTATAAATGTACAAAATGAGTGAATGAGGAGTTGTCTTTAAAATGCAATATATTTGTAATGTTTTGTATCTCAAATTTATTCAAAATGTATGCTGTATTCTTAACTCTTTTCTATATTTAATCCACTCTCTGTGTAGAAGTTTGTGTTGTAATGTTTACAAACATACAGTCTGACAATGGGATGATCCTAACATATCTTGTATCCTTAATCCTTAATCCTTTATCCAACCGTATAACCGGCTTACAAGATGTGGAAAATAAATCGTAGTAGCATTCAATATAATCGTTTTGATATACAAATTATTACTGTCAAAGAAGTAAGAATGAGGTGACAAGGCCCACCATAAATCACTCCCCACCAAAAAACCCCACATTAAATCGGAAATTTTGAAGGGCATCGCTCTTACTCCACTTGAAATTTACTCCTGGCAACTATATTTATGTAAAGAAATCTATCTCTCTTCCTCGCCCTTTCTCTAATTCTACCCCCTCTTTCTCCTTCTCTATCCCACATTACCTTCTATTTTGCTCTTCTTCCTTTGATTAATTTTCTCCCTCTCTATCTATCTCTCTCTCTCTTCTATCTCCCCCTCTCTCTCTCTTCTATTTCTCCCCCTCTCTCTCTTTCTATCTTTCGCTCTCTCTTTATCTTTCTCCTCTCACTCTTTCTCATTCTTTCTCTCCTCTCTCTTTTTCTCTCTCTCTCCCTCTCTCTCCCTTTCCCCTTCCCCTATCTCTCTCTCTCCCTCTCTTACTCCTGTTGCACTTTCTGCAGGTTGTTCGCCATGGATTCCCGTTTGAACCGACCGCCATGGCATACGACCCTGTACAGAACATTCTGGCTGTTGGATCCAAGAACGGATCAATGAGAATGTATCCTTTCAGATTTAAATATTTTTATGCATGCAAGTGGTGGAAGTAAATGTATTGATCTTTAATCCCCTTTGCCCCAGTGGGTGACTTCAAGTACGGTGTTCGGTGTTGGTGTTGGTGTTGAGAGAGCAAAACGGTCCGTATACCGAGCTCCACTGGTCAGTTTACAAAAGTGATACAGAAACGACCGGAAATACGTCAGAATCTTGCTACATGTAGGTCTACCCCAAACACTGACAGACTTCAAGGCTGGTGTTGAGGCTGGTGTTGGTTTTGCTGCAACACCAACACCAGTGTCCAACACCGTACTTGAAGTCACCCAGTGTTTATACAAGTTCACCTTGTCCCCCCACCCCCTTTCCCTCTTTATGATGTCTCCGCCCATTTTAATTTGTAGCAAATATACTCTTTATCCACTTTACCCAAGATGTATTTATTCAGCATACATTAACCAGAATGTAACGTTGCTAGGTGAGACAAACATTGTAGCTTGCCCTACCTAGTACTTGTAGTGCAACAACCACGACTTTCAATCTATTTCTCCTATGTGAATTTTTTTTATAGTATATCTGTAACCAGGGGCCAATTGCACAAAATAGTCTTAGCTATCATCTGCATGCTAAGGCGTTTTAAGTTCTTGCGCCACCCTCTCAACAAAGTCCTATCAACGCTAAGGTCTATGTTACGAGGATGGCACAAGAAGTCCAGACGTCTTAGCAAGGTGAGGATAGCTAAGACCATTTCGGGCAATCGGCCCACGGTATACAATTGGTAGTCTTACAACTTAGTTTTTGTGTGAATACATGTAGATGTTTTGAATTTAGCATTTATTTCTTTGTCTCATTCAATGTGTACATGAATTATGCAAGGTGAGTCAAGAAAGATGCCTCGAAATACAAGGTATATGAGTGCAAAAAGGAAGCATCATTGTGATTGAGAAAATGCAAAGAAAAAGAAGGCATGAGGGGGCAGAGAGTGTATGTCTTTGGGCACGTAATTAAAACGACAATAGCAATGAGCCAGTATTATAGGTTCTTGCTCAATAGACTCATTAGTCTATGAGAAAGTAATTAATGAAGTTAGATCTGTGTAGACCTGTCATGAATTACACAATTCCATTGGTGAATACTCTATAGGACTATAAAGAATAGATGTATGGTTACAGTTTGAATGAGGCTTTTGTTATGACAGCTAGGCCATTCGCTCCCCCCTGGGCCCCACTGTGTATCATTTTATTTGTGGATTCTTTGAGATACATGTACTGTACCCCCTTTTAGGTTGGCGAAATATGTCAGGATTTTGACCTCTTATTACTGTTTTTGGTAGGCATGCCATGAGGTTACCCTCTATTTCAGAGTTTTGGAAGAGAATTTTTGTAGACCTACTCTTTTACGAGGAGGGAAATGAAGTTCAAATTCAATGGTATTAGGGGACTTCTTTCTCTAACATTAGAAATGCACCCTCATTCCCCCAAAATCAGGAGCGCATGTAATATATTCTACCCCCTGAGTTGGGCGTACAGGATTAATGGGGTGTTGTTCAAAATCAACTGCAACTGTGCAAATTGTAATGCACATTTTCATTCGCGCACCGTAGGTGCATTTAACAAGATGTGCATGAAACTATGATTTCGATTGGCACGTTCCGATCAACTACATCTTGCAATCAATTGCAACTTTTGAACAACACCCCCTTAATGTACATGTAGTGCCATTGAAGCAATACCTGTAGATTATACCGGTCTTTGTGCGATCTTGGACTATAATAGCCATCCTTATGGATCACTTATGTCCGTGTGAATAGGGCCTGTGTTATGAAAGCAACATACAAGATAGCCTTTAGAAAGGGTTACTCGCGGCTGTACGATTGTAGACTGCAGTATATTTAGCAATTATTGCAAGAAGCGAGCCTGTGATCCTTAGACTAGCCATGCAGAGAATCACGGGCTCCGCGAACGCCTTTACTCAAAAGAAAGAAGTGATGTAATTTCGAGAGCGTTCGTGATTGTTCAATTCCTTCAGATAGGCACGAATACACATGGCAATTCTGCGTCAAAAATTGTATGCCGAATTTTGATGGCTGAAAACAAAACAAAACAATTGTCGGGATCGTGCGAATAGAGGCCCGCCGCTGATGCGTCTGGTACATTGTAGTCTGGATGGCTGCCGTTTTTGTGTGAAGCCATTTACAGGGCTATGCAGCACAGGGTATTGCAGACAGCAAGAGGCCTCGGCTCGAGGCTACATACAAGATAGCTCACTTGCCATCCCAGTCATACCTGTGTTCATGCGTGACCTTTGACCATCCAGGGCACCCGTTTGTTTGTTTTGAAATTGAGAGTAGTACAACAGATGGTGGAAATTCACAATAATATTGACAAATGTCTGGAGCTATTAAAAATGCCTAGATAATATTAAAAATACATTTACCTGGATGTCTGAAAGAGAAAAACAGTATGGTTGCAGTATATGCCTTTCAGATTATTGCTATTTCTATTAGAATCATTCTTTGATTGTTGAAAAACAAAAACATACCTACATAAAGAATCCATACATTTTGCATTATGTGCAATGTTTGTAATATAGACCGTATTGTTGTAGTATACAGGTTGTATTTGTTAGGAATCCATATATTTTGCACTGTGTGTATTGTAAAAAATGAAAAAAAATTAAGGTACAGCATCACCTTTTAGTGGCGTTTCTGCAGTTTCTCGATATTCCTGAAAGCTGAGAATTTTGCATCTTCACATTTGATTCGAAAAATAAAAATTTAGTCAGCAATTTAAGCCGAGATAAGGCAATGTTATTACTTTGCGTTCCCAATTTCGAGTAGATGGATATAGCAAATAACCATGATCCCGATATTGGCAATGAAAAGAACATTTAAAAATTGTTATTTATGTGTCAGCTTTGGTCCTTGTCATTCTATTTTTTTCATAAAATCTCTTTTTGATCAGTTTATGTAATTTGTTTTCTCGAGTTATTTAATAGAGGGAGGGGGGGATAATACTTGTATGTTGCCAATCTAAATATTGATTAAAGATCAATTTTTAATTTCAGAAACATCTGTTAATACATGAGTTTTTAGTAATCCAATGACCACAGTAGTTAAACTTATGTTTTGTCCTACTTGCATTAAAAATCATGATTAAAGGTTTCAGCATCAATATCTTCAGTAGATAACGACTTGTCTGGCAAAAGAAAGTTATGTTTCAAAGCACTTTTATGAAATTGTAAACCGATCTTTATCAATGAAATCCATATATTGTGAGGAACATGTGCCTTTAATAGTCATGAAGAGTTGCCTGGGATGAACCTGATATAGCAGTGAGATGACTGACAAAGTTATCTTCAGTAGATGAAAACATGTTTTTCTGCATTAATGAGAGTATAGACCTACATGAAGGTTTCACATTTTGAAAATAAATTATAATGAAGTGCAAGCTGGTGAGCAATAACTCCTAGTCATGGTAAACACACAGTTTTAATCTTAAGTAAATCAGACCTAGAATTTAAGTNGCGTAGGGGATGAAATGTAGTGCCATCAAAGCAATACCCGTAGATTACACCGGTCTTTGTGCGATCTTGGACTATAATAGCCATCCTTATGGATCACTTATGTCCGTGTGAATAGGGCCTGTGTTATGAAAGCAACATAGAAGATAGCCTTTAGAAAGGCTTACTCGCGGCTGTACGAATGTAGACTGCAGTATATTATTAACAATTATTGCAAAAAGCGAGTCTGTGACCCTTAGACTAGCCATGCAGAGAATCACAGACACCGCGAACGCCTTTACTCAAAAGAAAGAAGTGATGTCATTTCGAGAGTGTTCCTGATTTTTAATAGTCAATTCCTTCAGATAGGCACAAATACACATGGCAATTCTGCGTCAAAAATTGTATGCAGAATTTTGATGGCTGAAAACAAAACAAAACAAATGTTGGGATTGTGCGAATAGAGGCCCGCCGCTGATGGGTCTCGTAGTCTGGATGGCTCCCGTTTTTGTGTGAAGCCCTTTACATGGCTATGCAGCACAAGGTATCGCAGACAGCAAGAGGCCTCGGCTCGAGGCTACATACAAGATAGCTCACTTGCCATCCCAGTCATACCTGTGTTCATGCGTGACCTTTGACCATCCAGGGCACCCGTTTGTTTGTTTTGAAATTGAGAGTAGTACAACAGATGGTGGAAATTCACAATAATATTGACAAATGTCTGGAGCTATTAAAAATGCCTAGATAATATTAAAAATACATTTACCTGGATGTCTGAAAGAGAAAGATAGTATGGTTGCAGTATATAGCTTTCAGATTATTTCTATTAGAATCATTCTTTGATTGTTGAAAAACAAAAACATACCTACATAAAGAATCCTTACATTTTGCATTATGTGCAATGTTTGTAATATAGACCGTATTGTTGTAGTATACAGGTTGTATTTGTTAGGAATCCATATATTTTGCACTGTGTGTATTGTAAAAAATGAAAAAAAATTAAGGTACAGCATCACCTTTTAGTGGCGTTTCTGCAGTTTCTCGATATTCCTGAAAGCTGAGAATTTTGCATCTTCACATTTGATTCGAAAAATAAAAATTTAGTCAGCAATTTAAGCCGAGATAAGGCAATGTTATTACTTTGCGTTCCCAATTTCGAGTAGATGGATATAGCAAATAACCATGATCCCGATATTGGCAATGAAAAGAACATTTAAAAATTGTTATTTATGTGTCAGCTTTGGTCCTTGTCATTCTATTTTTTTCATAAAATCTCTTTTTGATCAGTTTATGTAATTTGTTTTCTCGAGTTATTTAATAGAGGGAGGGGGGGATAATACTTGTATGTTGCCAATCTAAATATTGATTAAAGATCAATTTTTAATTTCAGAAACATCTGTTAATACATGAGTTTTTAGTAATCCAATGACCACAGTAGTTAAACTTATGTTTTGTCCTACTTGCATTAAAAATCATGATTAAAGGTTTCAGCATCAATATCTTCAGTAGATAACGACTTGTCTGGCAAAAGAAAGTTATGTTTCAAAGCACTTTTATGAAATTGTAAACCGATCTTTATCAATGAAATCCATATATTGTGAGGAACATGTGCCTTTAATAGTCATGAAGAGTTGCCTGGGATGAACCTGATATAGCAGTGAGATGACTGACAAAGTTATCTTCAGTAGATGAAAACATGTTTTTCTGCATTAATGAGAGTATAGAACAGCATGAAGGTTTCACATTTTAAAAATAAATCATAATGAAGTGCAAGCTGGTGAGCAATAACTCCTAGTCATGGTAAACACACAGTTTTAATCTTAAGTAAATCAGACCTAGAATTTAAGTATTTTAAAAGTTACTATCTTTAGAAGATGCATGATTAGGGGGTGTTGTTTTAAATCAACAGCAAAAACTGCAACTTTGCACATTGTAACATGTATTTCCATTCACGCACTGTATGCGCATTTAACAAGACACGCGCGAAACAATGATTTTGATTGGCACGTTCCGGTCAACTGCAACTTGCAATCAATTGCAACTTTTGAGCAACATGCACCCCCTAAGTGTTTCTTCCATCCCATGAAAATTGTTTCAAAGTAGTTATGGATACACTGCTAAGGTAATTCTTAATCTAAAGTACATGTAAGTGGCATTTCCACCTTCCAATATCTGGAAGATAATAACTTTTTATTTTAATTTACATTTTTACTGTAGCACCACTTTAAAATTGATCCTACATACCTTCTCGATTTGAAGATTTTTATTGAAATAGAAACTATTTTTCATAATGTAGATATGGAAGAAATATCACTGGTGCTTGGATATTTAAGAGGGGCAGTTTAATAATTAAGAGGGGAATAGGACACCCCTAGATAATAACCATGCTTTCCTGCACCACCTGTCGACATAATACATGGCTTCATGCAGTAGAACTGGAGCTTGGATATGAATAATGTAAATATTTGCTTCCAATAAACTAGGGTAATGCCAGTCGGAGTTTCAATTCATAATTTTCAATCCAGGTTTGATAATGCTCTTTCTTTCCATTTTTAATCTGATCTTATTTTGGTATAGGCTACTACCAAATGAGCTATCCTTCTCTGAAGGGTGGTTACTTTTGATCTTATTTTGTTCAACCCATTATCAATAGAGGAGAATACTTTAAATAATGTTTTTACGCTTTGCTCAAGTGTAGGATTTTGCTTTATGGAGATCGTGATATGAACAGTTAAGACTTTATTGCAGTATTTTATGGTGTTCTTGGTTTTCTTTTTCATTCTTTAGTTTTGTGTTTATTTTGCTTTATTTGTTTTGTTTGTTTATTTATTTTTTGTTTCAATGCTCAATGCTTTTGTTAGAAGGCTCTAGATCATACAGTATTTATGTGACAGAGAGAAACATACAACAATTTCTTATTTGCTACCAACAACAGTTATAGAAAACATACAAATTCTAAAAACAATTAGTTTATTCATATCTTTATAAGATTAACATCGGCTGATGAAATCTATTTTCATGGTGCATGTTTTTATATGCCTAATCTAATGCAACATGTGGCTGTAGATTAAGCATTGTCTTCACTTCTTGTGCATGTGGATTTTTGTCGGAAGGGAAATTTAGTAAAATATTTAATCTGGATTTCAGCTTTGCCTTGAAATAAAAAGTTAATATTGACATTAAATAGTAAGCATCAGTGTGATCTTCACTTTATTTAACACTGACAAGGTCTTGTTGCGTTTTCTTCAATGAGATAATTTGTTTTTACTGTAGGTACATGTCATGACAAATTATTCATCATTCCAATCTTTTTTGGTAACTGTAACGTACTATAAAATCCAGTATTTTAGCAAACCTACATTTTAGCAAATTTACTGAATTCCTGAATGTCAGACGTTTATAAAATTTTAGCGAGTTGTTATTTTTAAGGATTGTTAGTCTTGAAGATTATTGTGCACTAGTCTATGAGCATTCTAATGAGTGTAAATTGTTGTGAATTCTTGGGGGCGAAAATCGTGAAAATAAAACCCCAGCAGAAATTTCAGCTTATTCAGTGATCTATAATCAGATAAATATGTGAACAACAGCAAATTTCACTGTTTTAGATAAGTACTGCCTTTATTCACAGCCCTGGGTTTTGATAAAAATAATAATGAAGCTCCAAAAAAAATTGTGCACACTTAATTCAGAGATTTGAATTCTTTTATTATGATGTATGATTTATCAGAGAAACATATAAATATCTGTTCCAATTAAGCTTTAAAGATGAATATTATTTTTGAATTTATACATCATTTATGCAGTGTGCATTAGCACATTCAATATCTTTCGGAAGCAGACACTATACCGTTTACATCACTTGGTATAATAACACCCATATGTTCTCTTAGTATAGGCAATACGTCTTATGGACTGTATTTGCTTTTGTAAATCAATGCCATTCTCATTTGCACCTTTATGTGATGGGCTTAATTAACCATCATGAGCTGGGTATAGTCAGTCAATAAAAAAAAGAGCTCATTTTAAATGCATAATTCTTTTCATTCTGAAGATATACTGTTTGATATTCAGCATACAACAGCATGTTCCATTGTCCACTTTGGAGAAAATAAGAGCTATATTGGATGCATAAAAAGGGTTATTTGTATTGACATATGCCGTCTGTCCAGCATTTTATTTTTGACAGACAGAGAGAGAAAGAAAGAGAGAAATAGAGAAATCACTCGCTTTGACTGTAGTATAACATGACCGGCATTGCCTTGCGCACATATTCCAGTGAGCACAAATTTTCAATGTGTTTTCCTCATTGCATGGGAAACATATTGCTGCATAGTGCGGCACTAGTGGGGGAGAGGGTGTGTGTGTGTGTGTGTGTGTAGGGAGAGCGTGTTTGTGAGTGAGTGAGTGTGTGTGTATACATGCATAACTCAACCCATCTCCTCTGCTAACTAGCGCTGCATAGCATACTGCTGCCCAAATGTGGAGGCAGAGTTGGCATTTTTTATGCCTAATTGTATGCATGAAGCAAGGGAGAGAGGGTATAATATTGATGGTCCTTCGATATGCTGTGTGTGTTTGTGGCATGCGTCCCACACTCTGGCAATCTGTGTTTGTGTGTGTGCGTGGGAGGGTGTGTGTGTGTGTGTTTGGGAGCATGGGTTAGGTCGATTGATGGATGTGCTGTGGTGTAATGCTACAAACATAATGCGACGGCTAATTATTTGCAGTCGGAGCGCCCAGGCTTGATGAAAATTAGGGGAATCATAGATTCTGCTATTGTCTTTTCCATCACTTATGTAGACTATCTGACGTATAAAGGGCCCTTAAAAACCAATGAGGGTTAATGCCCATATTGACTCATGCAGGAGAATGGATTTACATTTTTTAATGACTACTCAGTGTGTGTTTGTCTGAATGTCACACACCCACACTCGTACTTGCACCCACTTTTTTGACATTTATTTCTTTGATTAGATTAATTATAAGGTATCTTTTTTGTTTTTTCTGTCCTCAATGATTCTATTTTGTACAATATGTCTTTCGCATCTGAAGACCTAGATTTCAATTGATTTCAGAATTGAAGTTATACACTGTACTTAATGATGATTATTGTTATTTGGGATTTCCCATTTTTTGTCATGTCCTCATTAAGTGATTTCTAATCTTTATGTTTGTCTCTTTTGCCCGTTATACATTTCCTGATATTATAGTATACCTCTAAATCAAATCAAAATTCTGTGTTATGTAAATGAAAGAATTTATCATAATAAAAAGCAAAGATTAGGATGCAATTAAATGTGACCTTTCATCCTTTTTCTAACTTTCAAATATTATAATAGGATTTGTAAAGGTGCATATAATATTTTTATATATTGTTTTACTTCTTGGTGGTAAACATTTTGATTAACTGTGTACAAACGTATAGTAAATAATTAAGACAGAGCTACTAACCCCCCCCCCCCACACACACACACACACACATGCACCAACTATCACATAGTTTCCTCACACATCAAATTTACAAGTTACATCTACAGAGTACACCTACATGTTAATAACATCGAATTCCATTTCTAGGCATAAATTATTTCTCATTTGAATTGTAAAATTAATCTTGATGCCAATGCATGAGTTCATATTGTCAGCTTTTTATTTTTGTAAAAGCATTTTGGTATCTCCTTGGTTAATTCAATTCAATTCAATTAGACTTTATTTAACCATATTAAAATTCACATCGTATACAAAGGTAAAAATAATATAAAAATGGTTGGGACCCTAAAGAAGCAGCGTTTTGCTTATGATACAGGGCCTCTTGAACAAAAAACATACAAGTATATATAACTTGATAAAACATTAATATAACATTAAACAAAGACATATTTAAATAATAATTACACATCATACACACACTCACACACAGCAAAAATATTGTGGTACTAATAAAAAAAAAAAAATTAATTTATGGTAAGAATCCTGCCTGACAGACCCTTTTGGATTTTTGATATGTTATTAGTTAATAGTTTACTGCAGAAAGGAGAGGGTTAATTTCGCTGCAACATTTACACTAACTATTGTTTTTACACACCTACACGTGTGAGTTTTAAAATGATAATATTGACAAAGTAATCAATGTTTATTCAATTCCCATTCATCATTTTTTTTCAGGTTGAGTAAACCAGACGGGCAAACATTGCAAACCACCACCTTGGTATGTCAGGCTTTCTCATGTCGCACGATGAATCTGAAACATTTTAAAAATGATGTTGTTTTAATTTGGGGTGTAATCATGAATATTCTGTTACGGGAATAACTTGAGAAAGTTTTAAAAGAAATTCAAAAATTCATATTTTGCGTTAAATTAATTAAGTTTTTCTACTGATTATATTTGTTATCTTTATTGACCACCCCCCCTGCCCCCCCCCCTGCCCCACTCTGTCTTAAAATGTAACAAATATTTATTTCAGGGGATAACCCAGATAAGCTTTGCTTTTGTTATCCCTTATTATATTGTTTTTTTGTTTGTTTTTTTTTGTTTTTTTTAATGTTTTGCTCATGTACATGTATTTGATTTGTATTTGTCATTTGTATTATGTATTTGATGTATTTTCAATAAGACTTGGAGAAAAAAATCGAAAAGCTTTCAGCGAAATCTGGCTTATGTATGTATAAGGATGGAAAAGTGAACCGATCTTTTACTTACACTGTAACTGTTTTGAATTTGCCAAATAGATAATGATGATACAGCCAAACCTGTTCTAGCGACCACCTGTATATAAAGACCACCTGTCCATAAAGACCACCTTTCTGGTCTCCCTTGGAAGCAATTTACATGTTAATGAACCTGTCTCTAGAGACCACCTGCTCTTAAAGACCGTGTTGTCTGTCTCCCTTGGGTGGTCTTTATAGACAGGTGTAGTAATAATGATCAACTTTTGCTGTCTAAATTTCAAAACAGATAAAAAAAAATGTAAAAACATTTTTATATTTCTCATTGCATGGTATAAGGGGTCAATATTTGTCTGTTTGCATGATGGTGTAAGCATGTATTTTGATCATGCATGGTCGAGGATTCATAGATATAATGAGATATTGTTTCTAACATGTGTCCAGTTCAAATACACATGAATCTACATGTTATTCTCAGATCTGTGGTTTATTTCTCAGTTCAAAAACAGGTTTGATTGAAGACTTTGTTGACACACTGCTGATTAAGTTTCCCGTATTCTTCACTCAACGCTCTGACCCAATTTTCACTATCATATTCTCAATGTATTTATTAACCCTTTCACAATGATTGAAAACATTTTTTGTTTATCAGTTGAATGATTTTTGGTTTTAATAGATAACAATTAGATAGATTTTGTACTTTATGCCAACATGGATATACACTGATTGACAGTGCATATCTGAGATTATATTATAGCGAGTGTCTGCGAAGTACTAATCAAACCTGCCACAATCATCGCTTCGTGCAGCGGCCAGTGGTAGGATACCTGTCTAGTCATCAGTAGGTTGTGCGGTCAATTCCCTCCCGATTATGCCTGGGATTTATTTCCATATTATCTTGAACACATGCAGTCAATCAATTTATATCTATGCTAGGTTAAGGAGAGTTTTTAAAATATTTTGTTTGGGTTTCAAAATAGTTTGATTCAGGGCTCCAAATGAAATACAAGAGGAAAACAAGAGAAAAAACATATTGTCATTCTGAATATTGCGATCGGATAACACTCTGTTGCGGGAGCCAGAATTTTTGGCAGGAAAAGAATCGCTAAAGATCCATAAAACGTATAATTTATAACGCTATCATTTGAAATTCATTATTTCTTTAGAAATTGTTATTGTCTGAAAGAACATGATATGATTTGTCAACGCCAAACAACCTGCTAGGCTGTATATTCTCTTTTCCCTCGCAGCTAGCTAAGCTCATCATTCAGTATGTTTAATCAATGTTTTGTTTGTTATCCCTTTTCTCGTCCTTGCTACTCTTTAGGGATACAGATTGTTTTTCGTTAGGTGAATTATATATTTTTTTTAACTGTAAGGGAGGTGGATTCTGTAAGGAAGTAGAGCCTGTGTGTGATGTGAAACTTCCAGGTTCTCTTTCCTTTCTCCCTTTTAACCGTTTTTATTGTCTTACTTCAAAGCTGTAAAAAATTAGGAATTTATCCTATTTGGCAAGATTTTCAGTGACAATAGGACACTTATAAAGAGATAATATGATATTGCATTTCCTTGAGATACAGTAGATACTGTGCTGAAAAGTCTATAGAAGGTAAGAATGTGTTTGTTTCTAAATATAGGATTTTACTGGTAAAATGATAGGATTTTTATGCCTCCGCCACAGTAAGG
>BQKZ01000544.1:74636-103176 GCA_036244855.1 Temnopleurus reevesii | reverse complement strand
CCCCCCCCCCCCCCCCGATGTTTTAATGCAATCCTGGATATATGCAGGTGATGACAGCGATATATTTAATATACTGATCAATCCGCAATCTCGGCGATGCATTAAATTTGGATTTGCCCCAGAAAAGACCAAGAGGTCACAATTCAGATGCAGTCCTCTATGCCCCATCTTTTAAATTCAATAAAAGACACTTTTCTCCTAATTGCAGCATTTATTCAATTCCAAATTTGTCCTCTCTTCTTCCTACAAGCTTTTAAAGCGTGCTCAGGGAATATAATGAATAAACTTTCATGGAAAATTGGCTAATGAAGCAAATGAACTCTTAATTTGAAGAAGGCCTGGGGGAGAGATGAACAGGCATGCTTGGAACTTAGGACAAGTGAACAACGTCGTGGATAGAGTTGGACTGGTTTGTTACAAGGGAGGTACTATTTTTTATAAGCAGAAGGGACAAAGAACTGGTGCAAAATGAACAACTTCATTCAAGCATTCTCAATAGGTTCATTATCACAAAAGAGAGTCCCAGGTGTGACTCTTGTTCAACATTGTCCACAGAATAAGAACGATGGAAATGTCTTTCCTGTCCTTCAAGTTTTAATGCTTGAATGGAGGTTGTTTACTTTGTTATTATAATAAACTGCATATTGTCAATCCTCCTTATACCTTTTAAAAATGA
The DNA here is from genome assembly GCA_036244855.1 of Temnopleurus reevesii. Taxonomy (NCBI): domain Eukaryota; kingdom Metazoa; phylum Echinodermata; class Echinoidea; order Temnopleuroida; family Temnopleuridae; genus Temnopleurus; species Temnopleurus reevesii. Next base: position 102,500 of record BQKZ01000544.1, on the reverse strand, counting down.
ATAGAGAGTAGGTGATGCACATGTTCAGGTTTTGCTTAATAATAATAATAATTTTGTGGATTTATTTAGCACCTTTTCTGTCAGTTTTGACTGGTCAAAGCGCTTCCGTTATTAGTACCCGGTCACTGGATGGCAATTCAAGCCTTAGTATCTAGGCAGCCCAATAGGGGCTCACATCATATCAGATAATGTGCTGCTGTGTCCTACCAGTCCCCAAACACACCTGGGTAGAGTGCAGCTTAAATTGACTTCGCTTAGCAAACTATTTTCATCATTCTTTCAATGAACAAAAATATTGGATACTTTATCATAGAGTCATTGCATCAAAGTAATAAGGGCCAGATAAAGCAACATTATCAGTGATCTGTTGGTGAATCATATTTTATACTCCCTCAATTCATCAATAATATATATATTGTTTTGTGTATATCGTAAGTAACTGTTCAATGTATGAGAGAAATAATTAGAGTAGAATAATTTTTTTTTGTGCAGTCAAATTCAGAATGTATATTTTTCTCTAATATGAGCAGATAAAAGTTCTGCGAACCAGTCCTATTGCAGGGATGCCAACCATTAAAATGTGAATAACGCAACAGCTGAACAAAGTTAAGAGCAAACATACCAACAATAACCACACTTTCAGCCATTCTTTTGTAATGAAAGCCTCAAATTCATATGAAAATATGCACCATGCATATACCGAAACTGTTGGCATCTCTGCTAGTGTGCAGCTTGTGACAAAAGTAAAAGCAAAGGAAAAGAAGAGGCGATCAATTGAGAGTTTAAAAAACAAAGCATATCTCAAAGGCTTAATTATTATTTTTCCTTTGCTGTTTGCCCGTGTGCATTATTAATCACGTTACCCACTGTAATATCACAATAAACTCGGCTGCACAGTATCGCCCCGGGCCAGCGCACATCCCTCTTATTGTTATTCCATTCCCTATTTCTTTTGATGATGATGATGATAGTGATGCTGGTATTGCTGGTTGCTTCCATGATGACTCCGAGACTTATTAAATTCCTAGAGGACAAGGAATGCTTCCAAGATGAAATTTGCTCGAGGTGAATCTTTCTTTAATTTTTTTTCTGCGCCTTTCAACGAAAGGTTTGATATGCCCCACTATCGTTCGTGAATTGTTTTCCAAGTGGTATAATTGAATTGCGAAGAAACAGGGAGAACTTGTCATAATGCAGAAATACTTTTAATGTTTGCATTATGTTGAGATGATTATAATAATAATAGATGCAATTTATATAGCGCACGTATCCACTCTGCAGAGTGCTCAAGGTGCTTTGCATTATTATTACACTGGCTTTAGCCCAGTGTACACCAGCGCACGTGGCATTTCAAGGAATAAATATCCCTACCAGGTACCCATTCACCTCACCTGGGTTGAGTGCAGCACAAACTGGATGAACTTCTTGCTGAAGGAAATTAACTCCATTGGTGGGACTCGAACCGCGGCCCTCTGGTTGAAAGGTGAGAGCCAGGTCCACTACACTGCGATACAGATTTTAATTAAGTGAACTACATATCCCTTAATAAAAATCTGAACAATCATTTTTCAGTCATGACAGATATGAGGAGGTAGCTCGGAAGAAAACACATTTACTGGTGTAAAAACATTTGATTAGTCTGATGCTCTAGTTAGTGGTCACAGTGAATTTTAAATCATACTTCATTTGAAAGAGCCCACCACTGGAATTATCTCATAGTCATTGAATAAAGTAAAATTAGATGGAAAAGTGGTAAAAGTTTGAGTAAGATTTTACAATCCGTTCAAAAGTTATGAATTTTCAAATTAAGACTTAAGCATATAAAAGCATTATTTGGATGCAGTAATTCATCAGTGTTAAATCGCTCACAAGTACCTTTAAATATATACTGCACCAATTCTAACAAACTTCAGGTGATTCCTGTTTTGACCAAATCTTTATGATAATTGACATTTTGCTGGCTGAATCATCTTAATCATATTTTGATGCTTAACAATTTTAGCCATCCTCTTTAATCCTCTTCACATTCATGCCCCATTTGTACTCGTTATCTAACCCTTCAATTCACAATATCCTTAAAGAGTGAGCAAAGACGAAAGTGAAAAAGTTGGAAAATTTTCTGCACAGAAAAATCACAAGTTATCTACTGTATGGTCATACAAAAAAATATTGTAGAACATTGTATGACATTTTTTTTTTTTTTTGGGGGGGGGGAGGATTAGTAGTAGGGGTAAGATAAGAAGATCCTGTACGGCTGCATTACCCTACTATGGCCCGCCTGCTGCAAGGTGAAGGCCGAAACAGGAGGGGTTGAGGAGATGTGATTGGAGAATAATCATCAATTATGATGGTCATCCTTCCATGTAGGATAGCAATGATCTACAATCTAAGCCAATACCTGTAATCCGGTTCACATATATATTCCATTTGAAATTATTATGTAACCCATGAATGCACAATATGCCTGATTATATGTTAAATGGAAAGGTGGAAAGTTGCAAAATTTTCTGCATTAAGAAATTATAAGTTTTTTATGGTCATACAAAAAAAAACTTGTAGGACTTTGTATGACTTTACCAATTTTAATTGTCTTGTTATATATGTTTTAGGAGGGGATTATGAGTAGGGGTATGATAAGAAGATCCCGAAAGGTTACGTTACTCTACGATGGCCCGTCTGTAGTAAGGTGAAGGACGATACAGGAGGGGTTTGAGGAGATGCGATTGGAGAATAATCATCAATTATGATGGTCATCCTTCCATGTAGGATAGCAATAAAGCGACCTGACAGGTCCTTTCCATTACACATCACTGCTAGGAGAAAACATTGCAGATTGGGCGGCTGAAATGATACACTTTCTGTTCATATAATTCAAAGGTGATATACAATTTTGTGTGCAGAATCTCTCCTTTTTCGTCTCATTACATTTAAAGGGTATCCGAGGCTCAAAATATAAATTGGCTATTTGGAAAGTATGAACAAAACCGAATACCCTAAACAGCCCATGACATTAAAAATATATTTCAATGTAGCTTCAACATTCTGAATTTACTAAAAATTTAATGTATCTCATGATAAAGCAATTTTTTCGAAGACCAGCTCCACACGATTAAGCAATGGAGACCTGCACAAAAAGAATGTGCACACATCGAAAAAGGCTCGCACGGCTCTGTGCATCGATAGTGAATTAGACGTTTGTTTGGTTAAACTTCTAAAACTGGTAATACATATCATGTCGGATAAAGTTATTTTGGGTTAATTTTACGGACTTACATGTATGTGAGTAGGATACAAATTGTATTTTTTTTTACCTCAGATACACTTTAATGTGAAAGATTGATTCCCTTTAGTCTCCACCATATCTCTCCCTCCCATTCTCTCCCCCTCTTTCTTTCTACCAATCTCCTATTCTAGCTCAGTCTGTTCGTATTTCTAAAGACATCAGAAAGCCAGCACGCACCTTAGGATATTTCCACTGCCATGCAGTTTGCCATTCATTTGACCAAGCTTATCTTTTACATTGATTTACAAGATTTTTTTAAAGCTTTCACAAATTTTAAGAACTATTCTTAACTTCAGTGTTAATCCTTCATACTTTTCAAATAAGTATTCTCTGTTTGTACATTTTCAAGAAACTTTTTTTGGTGTTCTTAGTGAATTTGCTATCAGATGAAGATATGAACATAGTCCCAGAATACTTGCTGCAAAATTGATTCTCTCTATGAACTTGAAAAGTAGGTAAAAAAATATGATATTCAAAACAGTTATATTGCCTATTATACTCCATATGATCAGTATATTTTGTGAAAATACATTGACAGATGGAGCATAACAGGGTAGGACTTCAGAGAATATCACTAATTGCCCAGGCTACTCTCATTTTGTATGCACAAGTATGTCTAGTGTACATATATGTTTTTCATTTTCTTGAATGTATGGTACAAGGAGCATATTTTCTATGTACCTCAATCTGAGCACAGTGTACATACAGTGCATGTCAGATTTCTGTAGTTACTTACATGCTACAGTCAAACCTGCTTTAGTGATCACTTGTATATAAAGACCACCTGTCCATGAAGACCACATTTTTTTATTCCCTTGTAAGCAGTTAATATGTACATGTAAATGAGTCTGTCTATAGAGACCACTTGCTGTTAAAGACTCAATTTCGTGTCTCCCTTGGATGGCCTTTGTAGACTGGTTCGACTGTATCTCTGTAAAACTCAGAATAATGGGTATGCTGTCTTTTAGTGATAATGGGTAACCAAAAATTGTAACCTGCTTTGTTTGGAAATGTTGAGGTGCACTCGTTCAGTCTATTTGCCAGAGATTTCTCCCATTTTGGGCATGAAGTGTTACAAATATAATGTTTTCCTCTACACATTACAGAATACTGAATATATATGTTTTTTTTAATCAATTGGTTAAGTCTGCAAGATCAGAATTTTTTAATATTGTGTTTGTATACAAAAGACAACATATTTAAGACTAAGTCTTTTTAAATCAATATCAATAATTAAGAGAAGTAAACTAGGATTATGAAGCCTTTTCCCCAAATATCACTTTTTTTTAATTTGTCCCTAGGAAAAAATATATGAGAATTACATTAGTCAATGGATTAACCATGCCTCCTCTTGTCCTATTTATATATTTGATAAGATCTTGAGAATTGAAATAGAATGGTTTTTAAATAGTAATTAATAAATACTTTTATACTCTTTTTCACCAACTTCAATTCCACACATATCAGTGAATGTACATTGCTTGCTGTGTCCGGCTTCCGTTATTCCATACCACATTGTGAATCTATTAGTGATTTTAAATGTCCCATTAACATCCAGCATAATCCTATTTAGCTTTGTGCAGGTGAGTCAGTTTTGGACTGCCTCAGTTATAAGCCTGCTCTTTAAGTGGATTGATTTTCCGTCGCAATATGGCAGTTTATGGGCCATTGCCAGACAATACATGTACATATCGTTTGAGCCAGTGGAAAGTGTCTGGCCATTGCATTATGAGCACCGAAAGGTGGACCTGTGCACTATACAAGTACCCACTATTGTTATTATATTATTATGATAGTACATTTGAATGTTTGTAAATGTGCATTTTGGGTGAAATAGATAATTAATGTCTTTACAGACAAGGCGTTTAGTTGTGTGCTGTATGTCCAGTTAGAGTAATTATAAGCAAGTTTATTATTAAGAGGGAATATAATTTTTTTTCTTGAATTTGGGTTTTTGTCTCAAAACCATAGACCATGACTTGAAAGAATATGCTAATCTTCACACAAGAGAATTTTCAATTCTCTCAAAATTATATAGAACACAACTTAAAAGTCGTTTTGATCAAATACTTTATACCGGCTTTGCATGGCAGCCACTAACTGACTCTAGGACACTGCTCATCTCCTTCTCTTCTTGTGCACTAATTAATTCACCTGATAAATCAGAAATTTTCTGTGTTATTAAACCTTTCTTAATTTTGTATTAAATTGTCATTTGTTCAATGCTTATGAAGTTGTTGTTTTGACAATGACAGTCCTGAATTTGCAATTTGAAGTTTCCTAATTGCAAAATGGCTATTAGCCTACTTGTCTGTTTTCAAATGTATTATTGATATCCTACATTCCTCTACATCCGAGTCTGGCAGCTCAGACTATCCCACCGACTATGAACTATGGTATTTTGCTCCCTGCACCTTTGGTGTCGCAAGAGAGCGTTTGCCTCATTTTTCTCTCTTTCCACTTTCTCATTTTCCTTCAAGAGTCCATCAAGCTCTCCCAGACTCATTCTTGTCTCGAGAGACGTGGTAAATGTATGCATTTAGTCACTTGTTATGGAGGAAAACTCCATCACTATGTCAACCTCCTCATATTTTAAAAACAAAGCCATGGTCTCTTGTCGTGCAAGGAAACCAATTGAACATCATTTAGAGGGGTTGGGAATTTAAGGATGGAAGAATTGTCAGTTTCCATAAAGTTATATTGCATCTATTGCATCTAGTATATATATTTTAACCTAATATACACATGCATACAAATTTAATACTCACTTTTTAAAGCAATGATAAAAACACCAAAATCATTCATGGAGGCGCCGTGGTGTAGTGGTTCTGACTCTCACCTTTTAACGAGAGGGTCGTAGGTTCGAATCCCACCCATGGCGTTAATTTCCTTCAACAAGAAATTCATCCACATAGTGCTGCACTCAACCCAGGTGAGGTGAATGGGAACCTGGTAGGAATTTATTCCTTGAAAAAGCTTATGCGCCTAGTAGCTGCACTGCTAAAGCCAGGGAAATGATGCTGCAATTGTAGAGCACTTAGGGAATTCTCATGATAAGCGCTATATAAAATCCGTTCATTTAATATAATAATAATAATAATAATATTATTATTATAATTATTCACTTGATATTTTCATTGGAGTTATTGGCACTGAATAATTTGATGATGCAACAAGCTTATAAAACACCCCTGGAATTGGGCTAGATCGAGGAATCCGCTTAATTCTAGGGACGACCCCCTCGGTGGAGAAAATGAAGATAGCCTTGTTGATAGACTTTTTCAAAGATTTCATGTAGGTAGAGATAGATGTAGGGATGAAGAAAACTTTCAAAAGCTTTAAAGAGCTGAATCCCTCCAATGGATGAATCTGTGTTATATCACACCTGGAGAAATTCACTCTTTTATGGGATAAAAATAAGGAATGAAGAGAGATTAGATATTATTTTCGTTCGAGATAATCATAAGTCAGTTCGAATTTTGAATGTGCTATGGAAGCTCTTGGATTATTATTATTATGAGTGAGCTTGGGTGTAGTCTAGTATTATTCGATATTTTGCAACAAAATTTAGAATAAGCTTTTTAGGAATGTTGTCAGTATTATGTAACTTGAATTCATATATTTTTTTGCAAGTCAATTGTCCTTATAAATGGGATTTTTTTAAATCCTTCTCTTGTTGAACTTTGTTGAGCATGTGCACAAAAAAGACATCAATATCTTTATGATTCCCAAAAGTTGGAAACAAACTCTTATATTTTAAATTTTTTTTATCCAATATCTGTTTTGTTTGATTACATGTGCATTTCAAAAGGACAATTTTTTTCCACTTGATTCAAATCTTACTCCGATATGAGAAGAAAGTTCCTTCCATCCGACCCAATCCATTCTCACCCAAACGAGCATCTCATTTTTTGCCGGGATACACGCAGCCCATAAAACGACGTGCAAACAAGCTAGCAGGGCGCAGAGGCACGGAAAGTCGTTTGTGGAGTATTCCAGCGTTTACCGTTGCAGCATTACTAGCTCTGATTTCTGTTTGCGCAGCTACTCAGAGTGACTAGATGAGGGCTCTTATAGCTGGGCGTCGTTAACCTTTAGAGCGCTGAGGTGTTGAGTGGCCTGTGGCCGGCGTGACTGAGAGCACTCCGTCTAGGATTGATGGGGTTAATCAGAATTTGCGTGGAATGCGCATGATTTCTGTCTCTTTCCCCCTCTCCTCATCATCTTTTAAACCATCTTCAGTCATGATTTATCCAATGGGTAGTCGGCAAGTGGCTCGACTCCAAAATTCTTTCGGCTAAACAGACCTCGCGAAAAAGTCATGTTCAGATTTGTTGTGCTTTTTCGAAAACAAATAATGGATTTTGTTTCTTGAAAGGAATCTGGAATTTTTATCTGTTTGAATAGACGGATTAACCCATCACAGCTTTGTTTGGGTTTCTGAATGTACATCCTTGAAAGAAAAAAGATGACAGAAATAAAGCTTTATTTCTCAGAAATATATCCCCTTAAAACTATTTCTGTGCCACTACAACTCCTTTTATTGCCCTGTACCACTTGTTAAACCTTCCCATCCCGTGTCCAGACAAGCAGATGATACTAATTAGGGCTTTATCTATTTAAACATACAAATACAATTTACACCTGTTTTGGTGTGCCTAATATTCCTTGTTGTACCCTTTTGTGGCACCATTTTTTTTTAATATCATTTATTAATTTCTTATTCATTTTTCTGTGGGGGTGGGGATGGGGAAGTGTTAAGATATCAGTGCCCCCCCCCCCCTTCTCCTCCAAACCAAAATTTCCTAGATCTGCCTCTGTAACTCCCTCAGCCTACCTCCCCATCCCGTAAAGCATATGAATGCAATCAAGTGCTTGGTCTCTAGTTACAGAAGAACCGCTTTTTATTATTGCTTCAGGGGCAAGAAGCATAACCGGCTTTCTCCAAATTGCCATCAAATTATTATGCCAGGTTAAAACTCCCACATTTCAAATAAATATCAAATGATGTGTATATATATTTTAGATATCTAATTATGCATACTGAAAGTTAGAATTCTGTGCTACCTGTTATGACTATGAAAGCTCTGAAAATAGATGTCCAGTGATCCTAATGCAAAATATTCTTAATTGCATAGATTCCATGGATATTTTCATTGTTGGAACTTTTGTCAAGTACTGTACAGGCCAATATTTTAGCATGTATTTTTGCGTACATATATTTTTGCGTTTTTGGACCATTTCAACACATGGGCATGTTGGTATTTCATGTTTTTGACAGTGTTTGTACACATATGAATGTGCATCAAACACACTTGGAAAGACTGCAAAATTCACAACAATGAAACCAACATGAAAAATTTCAGCTTATACAGTAGATAATACCAGTACCATAAATATCCTATGTCATTTTCGCGTTCACATAGACACATTTCTAATTTTCTATATTACCAACTAGATAATTATGGGCAACATTCTGAAAAACTTCTCTTTATTATTTTCATTATAGAGGATAATAAGGTTGACTGTCATAACAAATCTAAATTGAATGTAATAAACAGATGTCATTGGTGCAAGTGCAGATGTCTCTTAAATTTACATTCTGCCAGCACTTAACAATTATAAACCAATTACATTTTCTTTTTTGATTCAGCATAATGATCAATATTTTTCAGAATACCAACCTAGATAGCAAATAAAGTATGAAATTGATGAGATTGGTACGTTGGCTTATTACTCAGTAGAGAGCTCGCCTCATAGCTGGAAGTTTCAGGGTTTGATTCCTGATTGCCAGCATCATACATGAATACCAAGAGATGTCAAACGCTTGGAGTTGCTGCTACCTGGTTAGTCGTTCAACAATAAAGACGATACAGCATTATAAAACTGCTCAGCGGCTGCCAGGCCCTGGCCCACAATCTAAATGGGCAAAAAGAGGTTCAATGATTTCAGGTGATTTCAGATGATTTCACAGTCTACTTTATTTATAAAAAAAACATTTTATCATTTGATGAAATGAACTACTACAGTCCACCTGTTCACATGGCAAATATCAGGCAGAAGTAAATTCCCTAAATATACAAATTACAACAAACAAGTAATTCCCACATTATGCATTTTACAAGAAAGTGTACATTGATTGTCCAATCGTTCTTTGTTGACCATTCTGCAAGGCATTATGATGACTGGAATACTCGGTAAAAAGAGGAGTCATTACTTTTCTATATTAGTATTGATCCAATGTATTGATTTGCTGAAGTATTCTTGGCATTTAATTTCCATTGCCATAAGGCCAGTGCATGCATGATGTGAGCTTGTTTGTTAGTGTTATTACGGAGACAGTCAAGTGTAAACAACCCCCTGATCTCTGATGGGGTGACCAGTGCTAATTTGAGGCTTTGTTTACACTACGTTGAATTTCACGGTGGTATGAGGAAGCGTGAACCGTGTGCCTTGGATGTGCACTAAGCATACCTTCACAACAAAATTCTCATCGAGCTTGTTCAAAATATCTGTTTTGTACAGGAGTGTGAAGTTCGAGATACATTTTATATAGCATTAATTATGCTAAAGACTTCCTTTTTTAAAGCCAATGTTAGCTACAAATATGTATAATTAAGTCTTAGACCTTTTCCAAATGGAGCTTGGGTTAAACATGCAGGCTTTTAATGTTACTATCATGCAGTAGAATATTCTTTTATTCCAATCTGAAGAATGAAATCAAATGAAGCTTAAATTGCCATTTTGTTTTGATTGATTATGCTAATTGACTTTTTATGTACAGTGGGGAATGTATGCATATTCCATTCATATATGCATCAGATATACATTTTTCAGGCTGTATTTCGTGAAAATTCTCATCTACTTTGACCTTCAGATTGACCTGTTTCTTTCTTTGACTGGGGTTAACAATATTTAGATAATAATAGTATACCTTACATTTATTAGGCGCAGCTTAATACGGATGCTTTTAAGGGGACAGTATTCTGATTATGAAAAGATGATTGACCGGTAAATTAGATGCATTAATGAACAAAAAGTACAGCTTGAAATTATTTTGAAGAATCTGACTGTTCAGTTGATAGATCCTACTCCTCCTTTACAGCACCTATTTTTATTAAGTGGAAGAATAGTAACATTTTGATTTTCAGTAGTTCTTCTATTTTGACTCATTTTGATCACACATCAATAGTGAGCTAGACGATCTACTATTCTATCTGACATGTTCCTTTGCATGTTTTCTGACACTTATCTCATTTAGTTTGTTTCTTATCAACATTACATTTGCAGTCTGACTAGATAATATCAACAAACCAGCAAGAATTTATTTAATCTGGCCCTAAATGAGCCCCTTTCTGGCTGCCTGGCAACCAACTGCAACTGAATTATGATATTTGACTTCTCAAAATAGATCTCCATTTTATGATTGATTTTAATCGTTACAATACTTTGAAATCATAAAAGTGTTATCCTTTCTTTACTTGCTTTCAATGGTACCTGTATCTTGCATGAACAACAATCACTCTCTACATTATTCTCTATGGTCTGAATGGTTCCTGTCTTTGATTACTAAGAAGTCAACCACTTTATTCCTAAACATTTTATTTCAATGTTCAAATTGGTTTGATATTGGTTTAGGTACACTTAATTATGGAAACTAAAGAGAATATCATGCATGTTTCTCCATTGTCTAAAGTGGTCTTGCATTGGTTGACATGTACAGAGAAGTCATGCAGCCCATAACTCAAATGCGAAACCATTTCTGCATCTCCTGTTTGCAAAGCATATGAACATTAGATCTAAATTTAGGTCATCTATTGATTTTGAGGCGGCTGCCTTGTGTTCGATTCTTCCAGGAAAAATTGTATTAATAGCGTCTTATGGAATAACTGTTTACGATAATGTTGACTGGGGAGAACAATGATTGCGTCTCCCAGGGTATGTTTTCGTCAACCTGTAGAACATCAATAGACCACATGAAGTCGATTGAAGGTTGAGAGATAAGTCATAGGGTTTTGTTAGTTCACAGATCTAGGGGTATTTTGGTGGCTGAGAAATCTATATATCCATAACCAGATATGAGCTAATGGGAGGATCAAAATAACATCAGATATGTTGGAATTTCTTTTAGGTTGATATTGTTCATTGGCTTTCATTATACTGAACTCTTTGTAATGTATGTGCATGGCCTCCTTGGTGTGCACTTAAAATTAAGCTGTTTAGGACAATCACAAATTGCCAAGTTTTGGTTGGTTCTTGTGCTGCGAGTTTGAGCCCTGAGCGTGTCTTTCGGATGGTGATGTTAAAGGTCAGTCCCTCTTCTTCTCTTCTTCTCCTGGCGTAAATATTCAAATTTGAATGATGCACGCCTTAAGGTTAAATTTCTGCCAAATTTTTATGTAACATTGTTAGGTATTCATTTAATATTCTGTTTTCTTATATGTACATTTTGTTTTTGGAAGAGTTTCTTGAGAGTTTCCTTATTACATACATTGTAGATGACAGTTTTCAGGCTGAAGCCTTAATTCAGGCCCTGCCAATTTGTTTTTAGGCCATAGTCTTCGCATTTCTGTATACAAAATATTGGATTCTAGGTGATTTTTAGGCCCTCTAATCAAACCTATCTCTCATCCTTGATGTGGTGACCTGACGTATGCTCCATTGATGAAAATTTCTCTGGTCCTCATTACTGGCTAGAAATACATGAAGGTTATAAAGTTAGAGCTGTGTTAGGGTTTATGAATAGATTGACATTTTAATATATAAGCATTAGGGTTAGAAATAGGGCTACTGTACAGCTGAGGGTATGTTTGAAGTTTGACTGACTGTGTAGAATATCCCGAGGTAATTGTCGTCATGTCGTCATGGATTCCCCTGATGGATGTATTTATCCAGACATATATGGATTTTGTGGATTTTTTATAATAGTAAAATTATTTGCAGTGCAATTATTCCATTCTAATAATAACATCCAATTAAAAGAATTAGTAGAACGTTGGTCTATCTCCAACTTTCTCCTGTTTGAAAGTGGAAGAGATACCCTACATTCACATTCTTCGCCGACCATCATCTAAATTTGACGTCCATGTCCCATGGTAGTTTCTGATTTGCAAATTGCGAAAATGGTTCGTGAAGGAAAGTGCCAACTAACGTGGGTGTTGCAAGAGGCCATCGTAGAGACATGTTTGGAAATGGTTGCACGAATACCAATTATCGGACTTTCCACACGTTTTGGTAGGATGACGTCGAAGATGTCGCTATGTCGGCATAATGCAAGGCCCCCCAGCACTCTATCTTTCTCAGATATTTTTGGTCGAGGCCGCCCTGTCTCCCTCCGTTGCCCCGTGTAAACATCGACATTATAAACTGGGTCTACTAATGGATAACGCATTCTTCTCTTCATTTGCGAAAGTAGGGGGGTTATGAGGCGACACCCGACACCGCACGTGTTTATCGCTTTTTGTTTGCGTTTCTACCTGCAGGGGAAAAAAAGATATGGAAAGTTGAAGGAATGCACAGGTAGATCGCTCGTCCTGATAACTACGACTCCATTTGGGATATTTCAATAATTTTGATGAGTATGCTTTTAGGAGTGTAGGGAATATAGACATTTTTTTCCTGATTTATTATCTCTATTCGGAATATTTCAATACTTCCAATGATTATGTTTTTAGTATTCCCAAATTTCTTGATTCCTGCCACTATTTGGGAGAATTACAATTAGTTTGAGTTGAGTATGTTTTCAATGAGTATTTCACAAAGGAATGTAGATATATACATAGATATTTGCAATGTTATATTATCTACCAATGCGTTTCCAGCTTCAATAAGCCATATAACCATATCATTCTATGCAATGGTTGTACCAAGAAGATACAAAGATAATACTTCTGTGATAAACTTTGATACTTTGATTTTTTTTCAATACCAGGTATGGGTATTGTTGCTTCATAGTTTATACCATCCTCTAGTATTTGCACATAGATTTTTGATAATGATAATTTGGGTGACATAGAGAGGTTTTGAAAATAAAACTATAGCAGTAATTTTTCTTGTTGATGCAGATGCTTCAAGAAAGTTAGTTGGTATTAATTTTCTTCTAAGAATATCAATTTTTGTAAATAATTTGAATCAAATTTGACTAAATCACATGTGAAGTTACTTGAAGAAGAATGGAAAAACTGTATTGCTCAAAATAGGCACATCAAATTTCAGCAAAAGTACCTACATATGGTATACTGCTTCATTCATATTTTGCCTGTTTTCCTCTATCAACAAATGCTTTGATCATTCATATTTTGTTTGCATCCAAATCGCCTTCTTGCATAACTTGACATTTACGGCAATCATGCATGCGCCTCTTCCCCTGTGTGGAGCAATACATCTATTCCAAATTGGCAAGACTTGAATTTTGATGAGATATATTCCTCAAGTTTAGTGGTTTTCGGCATCATGGTCATATGTTATGATTGCGTACATGTGCGTCAGCAAATTGGCAACATCATTATGTATTTGTAAGATTGCACCAGGGCACATACAAATTGGCCCACTCAACCCCTTCTTCCTCTCTCTTTATATTTCCCTCTTACTGTATCTCTCTGTCTCTGTCTCTGTCTGTCTGTCTGTCTCTCTCTGTCTCTGTCTCTGTGTATCTGTCTGTCTGTCTCTCTCTTTCTCTGTATGTCTGTCTGTCTGTCTGTCTGTCTGTCTCTCTCCCTCTCTCTCTTTGTCTCTCTCTCTCTTTCTCTCTCTCTCTCTCTCCCTCTCTCTCTCTCTCTCACACACACACAGACACACACATACACACAATGAAGATAAGATAGATTTATTATTTGAAATTTAGGTAGCTATATAATAGATTCTTTTAATTCTTGTATTTTTGTGTAAATATTCATTCTGTCATCAAACAAACCAGTTTTTCACTCTTAAATGCATTTCGATTGATACAGATTCTTCATAAACCCCAATTCAAAAGTTTTTTTCAGTTTACGGACTCATCTTGCCCGTTGCACCAAATACGTCAAAACTATAATCACCAAAACATTGAATATTCATTTGGTACCCAAAAGTGCTTTTTCATAGATCTAGGCATAATCATTCATAAAATAATCATTCTTAAAATCATTCTTCAAATTACCAACGATTAAAAAAAAGACAGGAGTACATTAATGAATGTAATACACATGAGCTGATACCTGGGTGGTGTTTCACTAAGTTACGTAAGACTCTATAAGGACAATTTTATACATTACTGGTATCAGTTCTTGTGCGTAATGATCAAGAATCTTGCGCATGTCACACTCGTTAACATACTCCAGTCTTTCTTTCCCTTTCAGGAATGATAGAACACGTTTTGTGTTTTGGTCCAATAACTTTTGATGTAGTGCTCTAAAAAAAATATACCTGATGTATGAGCAGAAAGAGAAAAAAATCTACACTAGATATGACCATTATTTATTACCATTTGTCACTGGATGCAGAGAATTTTTTTAAATAGAAATAATTGCTAAAATGGTCATAAATCTAGCAACGCAGAAATCATTTAAAAATCACCATTTTCCATGCAAATTGGCAAGTTTTAACTTTTTACACGCTTTTTTTTGACAAAGAAGATTCCATATGGTAACATGATTTCTAATTGAAACATTCTTAAAGAGAATTTGATAATCTTAGTGTTGCCAATTTAGGAAAGGAATAGTGATTGCATTGTTGTAAAATAATTCCTGTCCCGACTGGGTTAAGTCATGTGTAACTTTAAGAACGATTTGGTGAAACACCGCCCTGGATGTATACCTTTTAGGGCAAGGACGATACTGATATGCAGTGGTTGTATGCGTTGGATCCGGGGATGAAGGGGCTTTGACCAGTAAAGCCCCTGTTCATGGAATCCACAGTGCGCTTCTGGGCAGTGTTTCACCAAATTATTCTAAAACTCCTGCACAGCTTTAAGAAAGACAGGAGTATAATATCAAGTTTAATATGCGTAGGATTCGGGATCATTCAGCACAAGAACTTAAACCATTCGTGCATAGAGTCTTTTGTAACTTGGTGAAACACCGCCCTGGTACCTGGATGATTCTTATTCCGCATCACGAAATGAAATATAATACTTTCTCACATATTGCTGATTTACATATGTGACATCATGAGAGATTGGAGCGTTATCAACCCTTTTAGTGCAATAATACACTTACAATAATGAGAGGGTTACATCATATGGTGCACTGTACAATATAATATTAATAATTCCTCTTTTTCACTATGTCAGACATCAAAATAAAAACATTTTTGCAGATTTCTTACACATCTATGGGATTGTGTTTTTGAACTTTCTCCAATAAACAAATGCACTAGCTAACACTCATGATACTGAGTGATAAAGTTTACATGATACAGTGCAATGTACAAGATGTATGACTTGCATTGAAATAAAAGTTTTTTCAAATATTTTTTATATGAAGATATTATCAACCTTCTTTAAAACATCCACATGCACCAACAGCCTTGTGGTAATGAGAAAGCTAGATCTTACAGTGTTCCCTGCATCGCAATTAAATGTATCTCCCTGACCGTTTCTTGCATATTTCTCATCTATGGGACAGTGTTATTAACCTTATTTTGCAGTAAGCCTTTCAGCTTTGGGAAGGGTATTTCGTAAGGTGATGAATACAAGATTGGTTACCATATATTTGCACAATGTCACATTTTGAAATATAAAACTTCCCACATCTTTATCATATTGCAAAGACATTTCTGATACACAAGACAACATAGCATTCGTGGTCCTCGCATAATTTGTTTTAGTTCGGGTATTTTATTGCTTTGCCTGTCTGATTTTATTTGATCATCAAACTTTGTCTAATTTCACCGTCTTGCAAGAGGTAAACTAGAAATGCGTTGCGATACATTTTCAAATATTGTATGAAAATGCGCTAATGCCCACAAAGAAGAGAAATGAAAAAAAAAACGAATTCTTCGATGTAAACTTGTAATAGAAGAAGGAAGTTGAATATCATTGTGTTCAAATGCTAAAAATTATACTGGTATTGACGAAATGATACAGCTATAATACAATGAAAAAATATGTCTAAATGTTTACAAATGATACCTCAGATATCAGGAAATTGTGGACCTTTCAAACTTCTGCGGGTCCTAAGTGATTTTACGTAATCAATGTATTTTGATACGTTGTGTCTTTATTTAGTTTAGGTATATACCAATATATGTCTGACTTGAAAATCAGTCTAACAAACAAGTAATATGAGACATGAAGACTACTATCTATACCCCTCTAGCTCTTATAGTTCAAGTTAATATGCCAGTCACACTACCAGATCATTCTTCTATTCCTAATCAATTAAACAAAATCATTATTAAAGCTTTGATTACTTGGTGAAGTCTAATGTTAGGTGTGATTCTATTATTTTTTTTGTAAGGCATTAGAAATCATGCAAAAGATAATGATGATAATAGTGCATGTACATTCTTATATAGGACCTAGTGGTTGACAGGCAATCCTTTACCACTATATCACAATGCTCGTTTTGGTATAGATTCATTCCACTAAGAAAACGATTTCCAACCTTCTGGAATATTGATGATAATTGAAATGTATCAATATATGAATGTATATATATGAATCAAATGAATGTTGATGGCTCTGATAGTATTTTGTTCTCCATACATGTCTCCCATGAGAAGCATTTCATTTAGCTGGTTAACAATTCACATAAATTATTAGGTTACATAATGTTCCAAAAATTTGATATGACTGCAAGGATTTATGTTTGGATACAGGATTAATAATAGAGATTTCCAATCCTTAAGGAAGATGCCTGAGGGTAAAAATTGAAAGTGGAATCATCAAACAGCTGAACCAAATGACAAATGATTGGTTCAGTTGTTCGGTGATTCAGATTTTTTTATTTCTATCTTCATGCATACTGCAAAAGATAATATTTTCACGTACAAAACTTTGAGTAAATTCATTGAAATTCAGAATTGTTTACATATATGAAAATTGAGCAAAGAAATTTATTTTCATATTCTAATATTTCCTGGTCATTTTTTCTCATTCTATAAATTAATTATTTTTTTTTTTACATATTTAGCGTTTTTTTGTCGACCGCTTTCGTAATGCAGTCAAATTGTATGCATGCTTCCTTGTAAAATGGACAATGACAAGCTATCTGTTCACCTGATAATAAATAATCATACTTCTAAAGAAGGAATCTGGATTGCATGCAGTGATTGTTGCTAGGTAGGTCAAGTTCCATGTTTGTCCAACCTAGCAACGTTAATGTATCCAAGTAGCATTCTGACTACAGTATTATAAGTATCTCATTATTTTTTGATAGCTGAATGCATTATTTGTCTTGGCTAAACGTGGATGAATTTGAATATATTGCAAAAGTGGTCTATGTCCATGCAATGAAAGATCATTATACACACCTCAATATTGGCATTATAATGAGTGAAATTGATACCCAGCAAAAATGTCAGCTTGTAGAGTCTTCATCTCCTGATTAGTTTGAGAGTGAGACTGGCCCATAGTGGTCTATATCCATGCAATGAAAGATCGCTTTACACAAGTCAATATAGGCATTTTAATGAGTGAAAATAAAAACCCAGCAAAAATTTCCTCTTATAGACCATTACATCTCTGGCTTCGTTTGAGAGTGAGACTGGTCCATAGTGGTCTATATAATTATCCATGTAATGAAATATCATTAACCACACAAGTCACTATTGGCATTTTAATGAATAAAAATAAAAACCCAGCAAAAAATTCATCTTATAGACCATTACATCTCTGGCTTCGTTTGAGAGTGAGACTGGCCCATAGTGGTCTATATATTATCCATACAATGAAAGATCATTAACCACAGAACGAAAATAAAAACCCAGCAAAAATTTATCTTATAGACCATTACATCTCTGGCTTCGTTTGAGAGTGAGACTGGCCCATAGTGGTCTATATATTATCCATACAATGAAAGATCATTAACCACAGAACGAAAATAAAAACCCAGCAAAAATTTATCTTATAGACCATTACATCTCTGGCTTCGTTTGAGAGTGAGACTGGCCCATAGTGGTCTATATCCATGCAATGAAAGATCATTACCCACAGAACAAAAATAAAAACCCAGCAAAAATTTATCTTATAGACCATTACATCTCTGGCTTAGTTTGAGAGTGAGACTGGCCCATAGTGGTCTATATATTATCCATACAATGAAAGATTATTAACCACAGAATGAAAATAAAAACCCAGCAAAAATTTCATCTTATAGACCATTACAGTGCTGGCTTCGTTTGAGAGTGAGACCGGCCCATCATGGTCGCATGCATCCAGCTAGCTACAGGCGGTGATGTTAATCAATGCCCAGTCTGCGTGCATGTCCATGCATAGTGTGCCGTAGGCCTGTGAGGTGCCTTACACGCGATGAAGCATGCCAAAGAAAGCACTCATTCAACCAGCCCCAACCCTTCTGCTCCCTCATTCCTGTGCATTCGTATGAATATCATCAGTAGACCAAGAAGAGTTGTGTGCTCCCTCCCTAACCTCCTCTCCACAGCGCCCCTATCAGCCCATTCTACAATATATTTTACCCCACCTTGGGTTTTTTTTCTATCACTGTCTAATTAATTTATGATTATGATTTTGGCCCTCATTTCTGTGTATCTTCATGAATATCATCAGTAGACCAGGAAGAGATGTGTGCCCCCTTCCCACCCCCTTAAAATAATCCTCCATCCTTCTTTTCTATTAATTGATGATTATGATTTTGGTTCCTCATTCGTGTCACTGTGTATCTTCATGAATATCATCAGTAGACCAAGAAGAGATGTGTGTGCCCTCGCAATCCCCCTCCCTACCCCCTCAAAATGATCCCCACCCTTCTTTTCTATTAATAAATGGATGATTATGATTTTGATTCCTCATTCCTGTGCATTTGCATAATATATCATCAGTAGACCAAGAATTAAAAATGTGTGCCCCCTCCCTAACCCCTAAACATATTTCCCCCACCCTTCTTTTTATGATTATGATTTTGGTTCCTCATTCGTGTCATTGTGTATCTTCATGAATATCATCAGTGGACCAAGAAGAGATGTGTGCCCCCTCCGTAACCCCTAAACATATTTCCCCCACCCTTCTTTTTATGATTATGATTTTGGTTCCTCATTCGTGTCACTGTGTATCTTCATGAATATCAGTGGACCAAGAAGAGATGTGTGCCCCCTCCCTAACCCCTCAACATATTTCCCCTACCCTTCTTTTTATGATTTTGGTTCCTCATTCGTGTCACTGCGTATCTCCATGAATATCAGTGGACCAAGAAGAGATGTGTGCCCACTCCTCACCCCTTAACATATTTCCCCTACCCTTCTTTTCTATTAATTGATGATTATGATTTTGCTCCCTCATTTCTGTGTATCGTCATGAATATCAGTAGACCAAGAAGAGATGTGTGTGCTCTTGTAATCCCCCTCCCTACTCCCTTTAAATAATCCACACCCTTCTTTTTATTATTATAATTTTGGTTCCTCGTTCGTGTCATTGTGTATCTTCATGAATATCATCAGTAGACCAAGAAGAGATGTGTGTGCCCTCGCAATCACCCTCCCTACCCCCTCATAATATTCCCCTACCCTTCTTTTTATGATTATGATTTTGGATCCTCTTTCATGTCACTGTGTATCTTCATGAATATCATCAGTAGACCAAGAAGAGATGTGTACCCCCTCCGTAACCCCTAAACATATTTCCCCCACCCTTCTTTTTATGATTATGATTTTGGTTCCTCATTCGTGTCACTGTGTATCTTTAGGAATATCAGTGGACCAAGAGAAGGTGTGTACCCTCTCCCAACTTCAATCTCTATCCCCACCCCACCCCTTCTTTTTTTAGAAATTGATTTATAGTTAGGATATTAGTTGATCATTCCTGTGTATCTGTATGAATATCAATGCATTAGGAGGAGGGATGTGCCCCATCCCCTCCCCAACCCGTAAACTTTTTCCTCCCCCACCCTTCTTTTCTATTAATTAATGATTATGATTTTTGTTTCTCATTCTTTTTGTAACTTCATGTATATCAGTGGACAAAGTAGATGTATGTACCCCCTCCTAATCCCTGTTGCCAACTCCCCAACATATTTCCTCCCCCCTTCATTTCTAGTAATCAATGAATATAATTTTGGTTTATCATTCTTTTGTAGAATAATGAATATCATTGCATCAGGGAGGAGGTGTGTGCCCCATCCACCTCAACATTTTCCTCCCCCTTAGTTATAAATTAACGTTCAGGATTTGGTGCGTTTTGATTTATATAAATCATTTTCATTTATTTTCTTTTTTAAAGGGTCTGTGTTGGTCCCTAAATATCTTCTAGATCTTAGTGTAAGGTAGTGCAGTTTAGGACTGTGTGTTCTGATAGTACCCACCTATGCATATCCTCTAATACACTGAACACATAGAAACTGCATAAGCACTCAACCACAGAGTCCTTACATAACCCTCTGAACATGCTTACGCCTCTGATCGCGCCTCCAGAGAGATCGCATGTTCAGACGGTTATGTAAGGACTCTGTGGTTGAGTGCTATACAATCGCTGTGTGTACTTTCAGTGCGTTAGAGAATATGCAGAGGTGGATGCTATCAGAACACACAGTCCTAAACTGGACTATAAAGTGGAAGGTAGATTGTTCCATCACTTGAAGCAGCAACACTCTGATGAGCCATTTCTCAAACACCAAATTTCCAGTCGATACCAATCCCCTCTCATCTTAAATGCAGCCACCATTGGGTCCCCAGCCTCTCACACCTTCCCCCTCTATCCCTCAAACCACTGCCACCTCGGTAATCCATAAATTGAATTTTCTGCTGACGTTGGGTTAACCCTAGCATGTACGTCGCCGTCTCTCAGTCAACAGAGCCCGAAGCCACAGCTAGGTGGCGTTAATGTTGTGCGCGCATGACTTTCCCTCGACGGCTTACAAACACTGCATTGTATGCAGATCATATCCCATGAGTTTGATTTCATTTCGGGATGATTCAGAGCTCTAGCATTGAAATATCGACTTTTCTGTTTTCTTTCTATTATTTACAGTTTTAGGTTAATGCGCATGACTTTCCTCAGTAGGCTTGCAATTACAAATACAGCATCCTATATAGATCATATTCTAAGAGTATGATTTAGAGGTGTAGCATTGAAATATCAGCTTCATGTTTCTCTTGCAATTATTTACAGTTCTCAGGGACTAAACTTAATGACTTGCAGGAGAGCTATGAATAGCTATCCTAGAGGTTCCGAAGGAAAGTTTTAGGGGAGCTAAATTAGTGCTTCATGGAGTGAGATGGGCGCTACAATGGGCTCTATAAATCTCTCCCGCCAAGAAAAAGAAGAATTTTCCCTATCGCATACAGCCGATATCACCCGATATCACCTTGTGATATCGATGTCACGCACTTTGGCTTTGGCATGCTCACTTCCGGAATTCATCTTGATTCCACTGTATTCAATCTACGAAATTTCAATCCATGTGTAATTAGCGTAATTTCTTCGTTTTGCGTCAGAAGCCCAGCATTGGGCCGCTTCGCAAAAGAAACCCATATAACAAATAAATGCAGATCTGAAAGAAAAATATATAAAATGATGCCTTTTTTTTTCGCAAAAATCGGTGAAAAAATATGACACCACAAGCCGCTGACCAAGTTTACTGTAGAAAGCCTATAAACTTTTGAAAACGCGCGAATGTTACCGGAAGTGCGCTGCAGGCATTCAGATTCGGAGAGCTATATGCAATAGGGAGAATTGAAAAGGCGCTTTAGGAGACCAATCGCTCTCATTCCTTAAATTTTATTCCCTGAGTTTTAAGTTTGTGCAAATGACTTTCCTTAGTAGGCTTACAAACACTGCATGGTATGTAGATCATATCCTTTTTTTTTAGTTCAGGGTGATGCAAAGCTATAGTTTATTGAAATATCAGCGTTATTGTCCTCTTGCTATTATTTACATCGCTCATGGAAACTTCAGGTTGAAGTATGCATGCATGATTTAGAGCAACGTCTTTCAGAGCATTGTATGCAGATTCATCATGAATTAATGAAAGCTTGGAAGTAAAAAATTATATAAATGATATACATGTAGAATTGGCAATTCACTGTAACAATATACCTTAAAACTTTGGATTATTTACTAGAAATTTGAATAGTTTTCTTCCTTTTGGAAACATTCTATTGAACTGAAAATGTTGGTTTCAAGCGATCTAATCTTTTGCTTATACTATGCAGAAAAATGTTCATGAAATCATGCTGAATTCAATAAAAATACATTTCACAGCATTCGTGCATGCATAGTAATTCTGTAAGATATTTTCTCTTCCATCCAGGAATAGTTACGTACGTGGTATACAATGACTATCTTTAAGTAGAACATTCCTGGTGATGTCATTGAGTTGTTGTACTTGATGAAGATTTAAACCAAAGCAAGCCAACATACTGAGGGATAAACAATGCGTCCATGTGCTTCACCCTACATGTATTTCCATCAAATTGTTTTGTTATTCTAATTAATGTCAGGATAATTGTCTTCCAAAATACTTACATGTTACAGTTTGCAAAACAAAACTTTCTCCTGAAAGTGGCGAGCTCTGGATGTTGCAAAATGTCTCCATTTTACTTGATCTCTCTTTGTTATTCATGCCTATGCTGAATTTCATATTACGCTTGTATGACTTGTAATTACCCAGAGGATTTGTTGAAGATTCTAGAATTTCTTTTCTTCAGAAGATTTATTGTGAAGCTTAAGACTTTGATATTTGTTATCTGGAGCTTCTGAGTAATAATTCATATCTTATTCTTCTAGATTAATTTCCATATTCTACAGAGGAAAACTTAAATGTTGAGGAAAAAGATTGTTTTTATACTGTCAGATTACTGTTCGTAAATCCTTCAATGGAAGGATTTGCTGTGGAACATGATGCTTTGTTTTTCCGTTGGTGCTCCTGCAACAAATTGAAATCCCAATTATTGCCATTTTGAAGAAGATTAAAGGATCACTCCCACATCAAATTTCATTTCATATTTTATATTTTATAGCATTTATACTCACCATTGTTGATTCATTACTCTTATTACATAGGACGTAGGACTATCCAAATGACTGCATTTCCTCAGTGGCACTGCAAATTCCCATTGGTTTCTATGTTTTTTTTCTTTAAAAGACTACCATGATTCTTCACTCATATCTTAGTATGCTAACTTCAGCTTTGGAATGCATAAAAACAGTAGTTTTCATTATTCAAATTTCAAATTGTTATACAATGGTCTGGTGATTCCTCACACTGAATTAGTAACTTCACATCTTAGGTAGATCTCTAAACCAGTATGAAAAATATCTCATGTACATGTAACAGGCACTTTTACTATCGGTTTTAGTTCTATTGCATTTAACCCAACAACTGGTTAAATCACTTGTCTCAATTAGTATCGTTTAAGTCAAACAAATATTCCCACAATTTACGAAGTAGACAGGACAAGCTTATTCTAAAACTATATACCACAGCGTGGTGTCACCTTAAAACAAAAGTGACACTTGGTGACTGCGCCTTCAGCGGTGCTGCTCCAAAACTTGTGAACAATATTCCAATAGAAATTCGATCATCTCCATCTTTAGCTGTTTGTTTTTTTTAAAACCTTGTTGAAAACTCATTTATTTCTTGAAACTTTTCAATAATATCTTGTACCTTTATGCATTATTTTAGTAATAATATCCACAGACCCATCACAGCGCAGTAGAGTATATCCATATAGTGACTGCGCTATATAAATTATCTAATTATTATTATCATTATATGTATAATGATAATAATAATGTCTACCCAGGGTAGCTGCTTTAGTATAAACTGTTCTTCCAGCAGGCCTAACAATAATATAGAGCTGTTATATTACACCAGTTTATAGGATTCAGGCATGCAAGCATACAATGTATGCACATTTTCCACTCTCCTGGGAGTATTCCAGCAAGGTGTTTCAATTAAGGCACTCAGTGCTACATTGACCACAATGGTTATTTCTTACATGTCCCCAAGTGGTAGAGTGTAGCACAGCTCACATGTTGTGCCCTATAAACAGTCATGCCCCTTATAATTATGACCCCAAATTTTGTGCCCCTCTTTTCTCTCATATTATTCCTCGATTTTTACCATCATAATTTCCTCAATGCTCTAAGCTTATTTTTTTTTATAATACCTATGCTAAATACCTGTTAAGCTGTGTTTTTTGTTCAAGAAAAGATTATTACATTCATTGTACATTGGCCACCAAAGAGGAATT
The DNA here is from genome assembly GCA_036244855.1 of Temnopleurus reevesii. NCBI lineage: Eukaryota > Metazoa > Echinodermata > Echinoidea > Temnopleuroida > Temnopleuridae > Temnopleurus > Temnopleurus reevesii. The sequence continues at coordinate 77,872 of BQKZ01000544.1, read as the reverse complement.
ACTGTCCTCTGTTTACAAGTGCTTTAAATGAAATCTTTCAGGGTTAACTTTCACCTTGTAAATTCTTTTAAACTTCACCTTCACCCAGTAAATAATATTTAAGTATTAATGATACAAATAACTAATCTTAATATCCTTCTTGTAATAATTCAAACTAATCTATTCTGGTATGAATTTTATTGAACTTGCATACACAATATATATGAGGCAAATGACCAGATGTCAACACACAGCGACTATAGAAGAAGAAATCAGTTCATCACAAGAAGTACACGTAAATCACACTGATATCTATGAGCACTGCTAATTCACACACTTTCCACAGTCATCAAAAGTGCCGGTCGGAGTACTCAGCGCGAGGCTCTTTCCCTCTCACATGCCGCCACCGAGCAATGCTGTGTGGTGCATAATTTATGAGGAGTGTGAGTGGCGCGGTCCCATTTCACTCTTGCCGTCCGTTGCGAGCGTCTGCGTGGAGCGACGGGGAGGAAAAACCCTCGTTAATAATTCATGAGGTGTTTGGGGACGGTGGCTAGAGGGAGGCAGGGCTGCATTCATGTGATGTGTATGTGTGTGTGGGTCATACCCACGCTCAACCGAAGGGAGGAAAATGGTAAACAGATGTGTCTATGATCAAATAAAAACGGTAGTGGAGAAACCTTCCATCTTTGATTGAATTGTGTCCCATTGTGTGTTTAATCTGTTGAATTCAAATGCTCAGTGTGATAAGATGCCACACTTTAAATTCAATGACCATTCTATAAATGTGATTTAAGGCTTGGTGAGGAGAGAGAATATATTCATACTGCACATATGCATGCTTACATAGTACCTGCAAATCTTAATGTAATATTTATGCGGCACTCTGTGAATTTATTGTTAAACTGGGCTACAACTGCTAAGTATATTGTCTCAAGTACATACATCCCACTGTTTTTTTTTCACAATGTTTTTAGATGAGTTGCTTAAAATGGCATGCATTTCTATTCAGTTCAAGTTCAAGTTCAAACTCAGTTTTATTGCTTGAAGAAAAAAAAACACATTGAATAGTATGTAGACTAAAGTAAAGATGTGAGTATACAGGTTTGAGGGTTCCATGACAAATGCTCGGGCGACAATTGCTCCAGCAAAAAACTAACACAGTAAGCCTAATGTCAAGCCTAATCCCAAACCTAACCCTAACCCTAATCCTAATCTTGACATCATTCTGAATCATAAACCCTATCATAACCCTAACCCTAACCCTACTCCTAGCCAGAAAAATGAACCGGAGCAATTGTCGCCGGAGCAACTGTCGGGTCACCGAGTTGACATTAGGCTTACTGTGTTAGTACAATCATGGTATGGTATTGAATCAGGGTACAGCTAGAAATAAGACTCTGCCAAGAAATTTCTATCAATATTTTTCTATCTATCTTTCTATCTATATTTACTCTATTTACTCTTACTCTAACTTTGAGTTTGATATTGAAAGTTGGACATGAAAATTACACCAATTATATTGGCTATAAAATGCTTTGTCATCCATGATGCACTCTATCGCAATTAAGTTGTAGGCTTCAATTATGACGGCCTATTCTTAGTTGGTGTGTTAAAGCTTCTGCCCATAACCTGTCATCTGTTTTATATCGCACTACAAAAATAAAATACTGCTCTGTAGTCAGTTTAATATGTTGTTGAAAAATCCAATGTCCATATATGACTTAACATCTGTTTATGGTATAACTTCTATCAATATGAGTTTAATATGTGGTTGAAAAATTTAATGTTCATTTATGGTATCACTTCTATCGACTTCTAAACAAAGTAAATGTTTAAACCAATATATTTCTTGAACGCTTCAGAACAGAATCCTTGACAGATTTGATGAATGTTTGAGGATAACATGATCCGAGGAATGTGACACTGTCATGACATTCATATCGCTTTGTCCACACCGTCTACACAAAGTGCAAACGGTCCTGTTTGCACGTGCAGCTTAGGACCAGTCCTAACCTTGCGTCTAATGCTTTAATCTATGCATGCTTCAGGTGGTTTGGGTAGGATTCAATCTCGTGGAACAGGGGTAGAGGGTAGATCAGGACGCTAGGTTATTCCACGTCTACATGTCTCATATCAGCTATTGGCCCGGTCGTTTGTTTTCCCTTGTCTTTGCCACGTTTATTTTGCTAGCGAGAGTGGGAGATATTACATTTTCACCCTTATTTATTGACTCGATTCGATTGGGTGGTGGGGCATCAATCACGTCCGTTCCTTCGAACACGCCTCAGAATACTACCCAGCATGCTCCGGCTTTCGGGATCTGGCCAGGGCATGGAATTGATTGAACTTTGACTTAAATCCTTTATTTGATTTCACAAGCCGATCAAGGAAGGGGTGGTAATATGTCTGCATGCAGTTTGCACTGGTTCAAATTGTCTCTAGGCGATAAAGAGACTGTGCTCTTTTCTCGGTCATTAGAGGAAGGCATATTGCAGTGAACTGTGGATGGTCTGGCACCAGAGGAATGGATGAATTTCAATAGTGATGATATATAAAATCAAATTAAAGCAAGTGAGATTCAACAATCCTTGAGGAAAAACAACTAGTCTTTAAGTACAGACTTCTTATGTCTCTGCATGATAACATCATAGCAAGTACATCATAAGTACATTATCATCATGAATCTGATGGTACCTATGCCTCAGCTCTGAACACTTCCAAACTATCTGCACACTTTTATCAGAATGCATACGATATAAATTATATATTAATAATATATTTAGTTGCAATACCTAAGCTGATATGAATAGGAGACTAGTCAAAAACTGTAAACTAAGAAAATGATTCTATCAAAATGAGAGCAGCCTACTTCCATCGCCTAATGAATTACGGCCAAGCAGTTTATATCTTCCAGCACCGCGCAATACAATACATTCAAGCCTTGTATTTCCATGGTAACGATCTGTTACATCATTGGTCTGGTATTTGAGTACCATTATTCCCAGGTCAATAAGATTTGTGGACAATTTCTGGGGAATAAAGAGTAATTGGATGTCTATTTTGAGATGAAATTTGTGTTATTTCATTGTGTACCTATTTACACAAGATGTCATGTAATAATGCTAGCTTCGCTGTGTAGGAGAGTGCTAGCTGTTATAGGTTTTTGCTGTTTTCATTTTCTGCTTTTAATTCAATAACCCACTTTGTATTGTACATGACGTGAGTGAAGTCTTTTTTCTGTCAAAAAAACATTT
>BQKZ01000544.1:37424-72908 GCA_036244855.1 Temnopleurus reevesii | reverse complement strand
CCAATTCTCATCAAACTTGAATCATCTTTATAGAAATATGTCAAAAGCATATTGCTATAATTTACAAATCGCGCAATGCAGGCGAGACTGCCAGGCGGCGTTTCACTTGTTACATGTTGTTTGTCTGAAAGGCATTTAATTTGTCTGTCTTCTTCAAGATTTTGTTTGGCATTTGATTAAAAGAAACCACATTCATACAAAAAAGGATAGAGTATTTAGTTCCTTTTTGCTATTAAATATTTAACAAAGAATTCCTCTTTTAAATGTGATCACTTGTTTGATTCTTTTTATCTTTTAAGACCATTATTTGAAATTTGCTCTACAAGTTTAAAGGTAGTTGTTCTACATCATCTTTAGATAAGGTGAATTAGAAACCGATAGCCTGATGTATAAATTTTTTGTTCCTTTATTACGTGCACTATAGACATTTCAATTACAATCACAATTACATTGTGGAGAGTTTATCACTGGTCTTTTAAGACATTTGAATCTTCTCTTTTTAGGAATAAAAAGAAGTCTTCATCAGAAAGTAAAGATGGAAATTTGGTTTCACATTTATTGCACAGATTCTCATTCATGCTCATTTTTACATTTTGTTTGTATGAAAGGCATTTAATTTGTCTGTCTTCTGCAATATTTTCTTTGGCATTTGATTGACAAAACACACACATTCATACCAAAAAAGGATAGAGAACTATAAGCCAATATTTTCGCGTACAGATATTTTCGCGATTTCTGACCAGTTTGACACATTGGCGTGTTGTTATTTTCACGTTTTTGAAAGTGTTTGTACACAAATGAATGTACATCATATAGAGTGGAAATTTTCGCGAGGCCATAACCGCGAAATTTGCGAAAATAAAACCACCGCGAAAATTTCAGCCTATATGGTATTTAGTTCCTTTTTGCTAATATTTAACAAAGAGTGTCTCTTTTAAATGTGATTACCTGTTTGATTCTTTTGATCTTTTAAGACCTTTATTTGAACTTTTCTCTTCAAGTTAAAAGGGAGTTGTTCCGCATAAACTTTAGATAAGGTGAATTGGATTTTGATAGCCTGATATGTAAACATTTGGTTTCTATATTACATGAACTATAGACATTTCAATTACAATCACAATTACATTGTGGAGAGTTTATCATTGGTCTTTTAAGACATTTAAATCTTCTTTTTGTAGGAATAAAAATAAATCTTCAGTAGGTCAATATGTGCATTAGAAAGTAAAGATTGAAATTGGGTTTCACATTTATAGCAGAGATTCTCATCCATGCTCATTTTGACATTTTTTTTTTTGTATGAAAGGCATTTAATATTTCTGTCTTCTTCAAGATTTTGTTTGGCATTTGATTGACAAAACACACATTCATACAAAAAAGGATAGAGTATTTAGTTCCTTTTTGCTATTAAATATTTAACAAAGAATGCCTCTTTTAAATGTGATCACCTGTTTGATTCTTTTGATCTCTTAAGACCTTTATTTGAAATTTGCTCTACAAGTTTGAAGGTATTTGTTCTACATCAACTTTAGATGAGGCGAATTAGATACTGATAGCCTGATATATAAGATTTTTGTTCCTTTATTACGTGCACTATAGACATTCCAATTGCAATCACAATTACATTGTGGAGAGTTTATCACTGGTCTTTTAAGACATTTAAATTTTCTTTTTATTTAGGAATAAAAAGAAATCTTCAGTAGGTCAATATGTGCATTAGAAAGTAAATATTGAAATTGGGTTTCACATTTATTGCAGAAATTCTCATTCATGCTCATTTTGACATTTTGTATGTATGAAAGGCATTTAATTTTCCTGTCTTTAAGATTTTGTTGGGCATTTCATTGACAAAACACACATTAATACAAAAAGTATAGAGTATTTAGTACCTTTTTGCTAATATTTAACAAAGAATGCCTCTTTTAAATGTGATCTTTTATTTGAAATTTGCTCTACAAGTTTAAAGATAGTTGTTCTACATCTTATTTAGATAAATTGGATACCGATAGCCTGATATTTAAAAATTTTATTCCTTTATTATGTACCTTTATTTCAAACTTTGTGGATTGTGTGTCATTTGTCTTTTTAGACATTTACATCTTCTTTTTTTTAGGAATACAATTTATTCTGTAGTAGGTCAACATCTGCTTTAGATAGTATTGATATTGTTATAGTATTGAAATTAATAGTCGGTTTCACATTCATTGCAGAAAGTTTCAATTCTACTCATTTTCAACTGATGCTCGTTTTGACATAATTTTTTGTATATGAGGCATTTACTTTTCAGTCTTCTCCAAGATTATGTTTGGTAATTACTTGAAAAATACAAAAAGACACACATTCATGCAGAAAATGGATGTGTCATTCAATTCCTTTTGCCATCAATTTACAAACAATGCCATTTTTTAGTCTTTTGATCTTTCTAGACCTTTAAATGAACTTTAATCTGAAAGGGAGTCGTTCTACATCAACTTTAGATAAGGCGCATTTGATTTTGAGAGCCTGATATTCAAATATTTTGTTCCTATATTACTTGCATAGACATTTGAAAGGCAAGAGGTACCTTTGTAGATGTGTATTTTTGGTCTTTTAAGACATTTAAATCTTCTTTTTTTTCAGGGATTAAAATGAATCGTCAGTAGGTCAATATCTGCATTAGATAGCAAAAACTGAAATTGGGTTTCATATTCAGTGCATATATTCTTAATGATACTCATTTTCAAATGGTGCTTGTTTACAATTTTTTTACTGCATTGACCTTTCCCTCACTTCTTTAAGATTTTTTCGGCATCTTATTGAAAACACACACACACATGCACATATTCATGTGCATGCAAAAAGGATAGAGTGTATTTAGTTCCTTTTGCCAATATTTAACAAAGAATGCCTTTTTTATTAGTAATTTGTATACAACCTTTTTCCATTCTTTTGATCTTTTAGACCTTTAAATTTGAACTTTAATGTAAAAAGGGATTTGTTCTACATCAACTTTAGATAAGACACATCCATTTTTGATAGTCTGGTATACAAAAAATGTCTCCCATTATTACCTACCTTTAAACATTTCATTTTCAAGTATGTACCTTTGTAAGACCTGTATAGATGGTCTTTCATGACATTTAAATTTTCTAAATCTTTCAGGGAATAAAATCATTTTGCGGAAGGTCAACATCTTCATAAGATAGTAAAAATTGAAAATAGATTTCACAGTCTTTGAAGAGATTGTCAATTACTCTCATTCTCAAATGATGCTAATTTTTATATTTTTCATATAAGGCATTTAATATTTTCTTTATGCAGCAAATTGATAGATTATTTTGCACATTTTGCCAATACCTAACAAGGAATGCCTTTTTTAATGTGATTTTGTTTGTGTGTTTGTTTTTAATTTTTTAAGACCTCTCTCTGAAATGTTTTCATCAACGTATACTTTTCTTTTTTTAGACAGTGGTAATAAAGAAAGTGCCCTTAACTTAAAAATATTTTATTTGAAATTCGGAGCAATAGAAAATCATGAAACATTTTGCAAACGATAGGTTCATTCAACTTGTATTGAATGTTAACTAATTCTGAATTTGTTAGCACCTAATACAAAGGATCATAATGTGTTACCTTTTATGACATTTACATTTTTTCTGTGATATTTAATAAAGATGACAAAGTTCTTTATCATTATATAGATTAATAATGGATATTACCGCTTATAAAATGAAAATTTGTTTCTTGTATTGTATACTTTTCTCTCTCTCTCTCTCTCTCTTTTTTGCCTATTGCGATAATCTGGTGATCAGTTAAGAATTTACAGTGCCGTCATTGGTATTTGAAGACCTTTTATACCATTATTTGATACATTTCAAATAGATTAATTTTGCATCAGCATTAAAAAATAAATGATGATAAAAATGAAATGGCATGCTCTGTTCTGTTAGATCTTGATTTAGGTATCAGGCTACCATAATGGCCAATTACCCCTTCAAAGTAATCTTTTTACAGGTGTGAATACATTTAGTGGCGTTTTTATACTTCAGTAGACAAAAATCTGGTGTGTAGCTCTACATCAGCAGTAAATGATTAGTAACGATGACAACAAGCCTGCATCTTTTTTGTTCTTCCCCTTTTAGATATTCTGATAGTCTGTAACAGCTTTTATGTGATTCTAATTTGTATTCTAAAACCTATTATGTGATCCATGGCAAATGGTATTAATCTATAGTTGTTCAACATCAGCATTAGATGATGAATATTTATGATAGTGTCTTTTATAGCTCACATTTTTCTTGTATGGTATCCCAAAAACTGTCAGACAGTGACACCTTTTCAGTAATTCTTATTCATATCTTAAGACATTTAATGACACAGTTTGGTACACTGCAAAAATTGATAAATATGGAGAAATTACATTGCTTCCAATTATGATGATGGGTTCTGAAGAAAAGGGCAACTTTGCTACTTGTGTTGAATCTTAATTACTGTATGAGGAAATGTCATGCTCAGTCGTAACACACAGAAAGGGGTTTCTATTGTTCCCCTAAGATTGTTAAAGCAGATGTATTAGGATCTTTAAATAAATAACAAATTGTGACTGTTTCAACATCAACAGTAGATAGCATATCTACTACCAAAGTTGGTTATTATTATGATAAAAAGTGGAAATGTGGTATTTTGTTTCTTTATGTAAACACCAGATTTGTTCTTTCTTTCTAAAGTAACGAAATGAGAATTAATATAGCTAATACATGTACCCCTGCGTAGATGCGAGACATACTAGTATTTCATATCGCAATGCTACAGAATACTGGAGAGGAGGTTATGATATGTCCTACATGTTCCCAGGATACCAGTGGGGAGAGGTTGCAATGTTATTCTAACCGGATCATAGGAGGGACCACACCAAGGATTTCATTGATTTTTCTCGCTAAAGGATTAGATTATGTTGGCACAGATTTGCAGGTGACCACCACACGATTTGTTGCGCTTCTTTCCATGAACACTGCCCATTCACAGCAGTGTTTTATGTTGAAATGCTGCTCAGTTCTTAGAAAGCTGTAGTGAAGTGTTTATGAGTTAGCATTGCCTGTTTGAAGAGTCAACCAATTATGCTAATAGTGAATTGTTTTGATGTCACGCTATGCTCAGTCATGGTGCTGATTCATTTAATAACATTGCAAGGTTTCTAGGAAGACAGATGGAGGTGAGAGTCGATATAACCTCATCTTTCTCGTAACCATGTGACCTATTTCACAAAGGATCAAATTGATATTAATGATCTTTGGTTCATTTACTTAGAGCAGAAGTATACATATATACTATACTGTTATACTATACCTGATGCCAGGTATCATATTATTACTCTAGCTATAACTCCTGAGCCAGGCACCAGTACTCATGTAAGCTTTTAAAGGAGTGAAATGGTAATGTTATCCATTTTCACCTGGGTAGAGTGCAGCACTATGTGTTGAATTTCTTGCACTAAGAAATCAATGATATGGAAGGGATTTGGACCGCAAATTTCTGGTTGAAATGTTGCCATGCAACATCTGAGAAGCATGAAAACATTATTGCAGGAAAATTTGGGATAAAGTAGACATTTGCAGTCTTGTACAAGTACTATATAAAGGGAATGCACCAGCTCTGTGCATGATAGTTGAGTTCAGAAAACCATTTCTAATTTTTTCCCAAAGATTAAGAGAAATGCATAAATATTCATAAAATATTCATTTTTCTCTATGTTTTTTCATTTTCTCGCATTATCTTGAAACACATGAGCTATAAATAACACAAAAAACGTCCTCAATGGTGGATTAAATTGGTGAATCCTTAATAACCAAAATGAATTAATTTGTTTGAAAAAAATATCTAAAGTAATATAGCTTATTGCTTCTGTTTGTAATCAAAAAGAAAATTTGAAGAGAGAAAATATCTTGCTTATGATCATCAGCATTGATTTCTCAATTCAAACCATATAAGGGAGCATTTTTGAGAATTTTGATCAATATTTTCGACTTTCTTCTTGGGTTTTCTTGTATGACATCTATACAGGAGATCCCAGGCAGATGGTGCTTAATCCCTATGGGTATAGAGATATCCTAATCCGTCCAATCAATACTGTGCTGAGAACTAGAAGGTCTTAAGTACATGCTTTTCCATGTTGAGTTGATACTATTTTGACTTTAAAACTTGTGGCATATACCCAGCCTAGATCGCAGAAGGCAGTTTTCCGAGGGATCTGTGCACAGTATTTAGGATCAGAACTTTTGGTAGATATCGATCTCGATTTTGAGTTGTTTATGCTGTCATTTGGGGTTTTTAGAACCAGGGAAACATTTCAATGTGAATTATCAATCTTTGGTTTTCTACAATGAGAGGAAATTTATTCTTAGGATATTTTAGAATATGTCAAATTTAAAATATTAATTTTTCTGTATTAAAAAATATTTATGTCGGATGACAAATTCAGTGAAAATCTGTTTTTAATCATGGTCCTGATACTAAAACATGCATATAGAAAATATTCCCAATGCTCTTGAAATAGAATATATTGCAGTTTATTGAGTATCTGCATTTTACTTGGTTCATCTGGATTCAATTTTTGAATACTTGTATTAAAGAAAACTTCTCTGCATTGCAGATCAACTAACCCTTTAAAAAATCCTTTCCCATACATTGCTATAATGTCAACTAACTGGGGCTCCGATAATCAATCGATAGAGTCCCATGTAATCATTTCTCTGTCTGTATAAGGACGCACTGCCTCTGAAAGGTCAAATCTAATGCATTGTCGATCAGACACAAACACATTAGGAAGACATGATTGCTAGCACATTATGTTGACCATGATATTTTTATTTGAAAGACACATACAGCCAGTGGGTGGTTGGCCTATCAAGGTGATTTAGGGACGATGAAATGACAAATTCTGATTTTCTTCATTCCCTTTTTCATCTATCACATGTATGTATTGGATATTTGACAAAGTAATTGCTAGCAGTAAAAATCAGGGATTTTATTTGATACAAGTGGTCCATAATGTATAAGACATCATATTGCCACCACTGTCAGTTTCTTTTCGTCTTTTTCTGCTTCTTCTTCTTCTTCTTCTTCTTCTTCTTCTTCTTCTTCTTCGTTGTTGTTGTCGTCATAGTTGTCTTCTTTGTCTTCTCCTTCCTTTTTCATCATACCCCCCAACATTTGTGCTCAAAATGGTTGCTCCAGTAATAATTTCCACATACTGTAAGCCAATTTCATCATGTAAAGTTATCCTAAACATTACCTGTATCATGATCATCATGTGTTCTTACTCCAAAAATTTAGTCATGGCTATCTCTCAAATTTTGCTGGATCGATTATTGTCATGATCTTTTTTTTTTCAATACTGGAGTCGACATTGTACCATTCATGGCCCTTTGTAATGAAAATTAATAATGTTCTTGAAATAAATGAGCTTTGATTCATATTTCTCATATTATTAATCTTGTGCTTATTATTTGCATTGATCGACTCACAAATATTTATTCAATAATTCATCCTTTTATTGTTACAAGGGCATTCAAACGATGCTTTTGTGTGTTGAGCTTTGAAGCAATTACATGCTATTGGTGTTTTCTCATATTTATTCTTCCTGTAAATTCTTTAAACAGCTAATTTGCTGTTTAATAGATTTTATTGACTGTAAAGTGTTTTATTTTTGTTTAAATTTGTATTCATAAAAGGAATATTTTTGCATTAAAAGTGGACTTAAACTTGGAAACTTCTGATTAAGGACAGTAGATTGTTATACTGCCTCTTTTTTCTATACTAGACTTATGATAGTGTTATTTAAAGCGCTAATACCATATTTGTAATACAATTTTTTACTGTAGTTTCAATGGCAATGCCTACTGGGTAATTTGTCCAGTACGGAAGTGATTTTACAAAGTGTAAAGAAAGGAAAATAACTTGATTACAAAACAGATTACCCGGCATGCATTGCGATTGGTATAGCCATAAAGGTATGTGTATTCCGTATTCCTATTTTCATTACGAAAACTGGAGATTACCTTTAATACTACGCGTGTAACAGAGTAGAAGATTGAATTTATGGTAATTTGATTGGATGATGAGGTAGAGGCCAGGGAGACAGACGTCAGTGATTAGGGGCCTCGCCACTTTAAAACAAACCCCTAGGGGCTAGAAGTAGGAGAGTTTAGAGTCTATACGGTGTGCCTTGCTCCTCCACCCCACCCCATTTTCCCATCCCATCTTACTCCTCCCAACTTGTTTCCTTCTCCTGCAGTTAATCCCAGAAGAAAAACTTACGGTTTACCTGTTTTTGTGAAAGATTGGAAAAGGGTAAATGATAGCTTTCTCTTCAGAGCTTAACTGTACTTCATCATCCTCCTCCCTGCATCCTCCTAACAGTATATGTCCTCCTCCTCAGAGATTCCGGAATATGGATGAGATCATAATTGAAGTTTTAATGACGTAATAAGTGATCAAAAATAACAAGAGAGGTAAAATATGACAAGGGTAACCATGCTCCCAGCTATTAATGGCTCCTTCCCATTTTACCCTCTTTTTTGCAATGTTATCCTCTTTCAACCCACCCCATCCACCCCATCCACTCCACCCCTGCTTCCCAACCTCTCTTTATTCTGCATCATCTTCCATCCTGACATCATCCATGCATGCCCATCCTCCATCTAACCCCATCCTCCAAGTCCATTCCATCCTCATCCTAACCCCATTCTCATCATCCTTTCCCACCTCCTCTCCCCCATCTTATTCTCCATTCCATCCTCATTCCTTCCAACATCCTCCTTATACCATTCCCCTTCCCCTTCCCCTGTGTACTCTTCCTCATTCTTCTTTTCAATGTCAACCCTTTTTTTCACATTTAGATATTAAGATGTTTTCATATGGTTTCCTTACTTCAAAATACACATGTGCTCATAAACAATAACTCAGTTATTATCTACTTCCAATTTACTCTTTTATGACACAACAAACATTGTGATGTGATATGATCTTCAATTTTTTTTCTAGCCTCAAACTGGGGCATGATTTTTGCAATATAGTTAAAGGGTCACTGGTCATTTTTTATCACAGGGAGATGTGTTTTTAACATGTGCAGATATAGATCTACTGTTCCTTCTTAAAATTATGCCAGTTATTTTAGTTTTTATTTTAAACTTTCACCTCTTCCTTCATTCATCTTGATTCCTGCCAGTAATAAGCTATATTCTGTATTGTTTTATCAGTAAAAGATATAGAGGTAACCCTGGGAATACAGGTGAAAAAAAAAATATGTGATTATCCACTCATTTTAATCAAGTTTTGTGATTTTCATTAGAAATTCTCTTCATAAGTCAATTTTTTTGTGCACAGCATAAAGTGTATTCCCCTTAAAATAACCCTGAAAAGTACATATTTTAATTCCCAGTTCAATAAATGATCTCTTACAAGATATTCAGCAAAACATTATGTATATCAACATCTTTGCATGGGGTAGAAAAAAGTCATCTTTATTGACAATATTTCATGTTTATTATCATTTGAACTTTATCAATAATAATTTGTTTCCCTCTCACCAATTTGGTGCATGTCAGTACATTGTCATTTGTGGGCGTACCAATTCATAAAGCATGTATCTCACGTATAGCTGTAAAAGCAAGTATGCCTCACTTTGTATCTATTTTTGAGAAAGAAGACGGATTGATGTGAAATTTAACAGTGAAAGGGATCTATGTTGATGTTCAGAAAGCCGTTGAAAAATAAGTTGCGTGGGTATGTATATGTGCACTTATCCTAATTTGCTTTAAACATTTACTTAGGCTAATGAACATATTTTGGCACAAACAGCAATTTTATTTTGTTGCAGAAAATTTCCATACAGTGTATCTTGCATAAATTATTTTGATGAACAAGAAAAATGATTTTCTGGTGTAAGTAGTGTTCTTTTTAAAGGGAAATTATGTACACTTTCAGGAAAAGATAGAGAAAGACATTAAAAGGTATTTGATCAGTAAATGTATTTTTCAACAGAAATTAAAACTTTGATGCACATCGCATTAAATCGCATTGCATTCTAAAAAATGTATTAAAATGCTGGGTAGTCAGTGCTTCATCTCTGAGTGAGAAAGGCCCTCATGACGCATGGCCAATTTGCAGAGTGTGCAATGTTCTACGCTCGGTGTGCATTGTTTACTATCACACTGCCGCGGTAATTGCATTAAATGCGGGATTAATCAGTGTAGGCTGGTCAATTTTCAGGGGACTAGAACAGAGCCAGTCCTCGAGGGGATGCTATAGGGGTGCTCTATCTAAGCCTTGTGTTTTCCTTGACCAAAGAAAGAAGATCAAAAGTTAAAAAGCCAGCCAGGAATCCTAATGAATTGATCCATATGTTTTGGACGTCCATATTGGAAGTGGGTACGGCATCATATTTGACGATATTATAAGGGCAAACTATTTGTGATAGACATCTTTTGTCCACAAATTAATTGATTAGATCCCTTTGAAAGCCCTTGCTATACTTGAAGTGGTATATTTCATTTCTTTTGCCAGGCTTGCATACCATGATTAAAACAGTTTAGCTTTGACCTACATATAAATTATGTTTTAGTAGAATCTTCTTTGATGTACTGTTAAAGCCAATATTTTACATAGAGTTGGCGAATTCTCTGAATTTCAGACCTTTTAACACATTAGCAAGTTGATATTTTCTCATTTTGAAAGATTATTATGCACAAATCTACGGGCATTCTAATGAGTGAACATTTTAACCGCATTCATGCTTATGAACCCCACAGAAATACCCCCCACAAAAATTTCAGCTTAGACAGTCGATGCATTATCTGCCCTTGAAAAATAAATCTTCCGTTTCTATCAGGGCTATTGTGAACGGTTGAAATGCAATGTTTGTTTTGTCCCTTTTATTTGTATGTCTTGTCCATAGTGGTATGATACAGATCATCTTCCCATGGACGATTACCTTTCCTCGTTTTGACCACGTCATACATTTATATTAGGTTTCAGCCATGCACGTCCATGGTTATAACCAATGCTATCTGAATGAACGGTCTCCAATTTGCATGTATATTGGGTTTCTCCATGGTTATCGGAGGAAATGGTGTTTTTCCCAGGTATAACTGTGCCCGTTGAGTTGCTAATTTGCAAATGATACCAACTTTATACTTGTACTTGTAGGATGATTTTAAGCATCATAGGCTTTGAAGGAGAATAGACAATATTTTCTTAACAGCATAATCAAGCATTTTATGGTCATTATAAAGAAAGCAATCCATTGATTTGAAGTCATTATGTATGGAAAAGCAAATCCGTATTCACTTTTCTATTCAAAGAAGTTTTAATATTCAAAGTGTAAGATTGTTATCTGAAAAACATGAAAGGCTGGTAACCCTTTGTCATGTGCGATTCAGCACCATTGGTTATCATTGAGTGTAGAAAAGGGTCACCAATCATCCGTAGAACATAGATATACCTGGGTGATTTTTCCCAGGTATAACTCTGCCCATTGAGTTGCTAATTTGCAAATGATGCCAGCCGTACAGGATAATTTTAAGCATCGTAGACTTTGAAAGACAATAAACAATATTTTCGTAACAGCTTGATCGAGCATCTTATGGTTACTATAAATGTAGCAATAACTCTTTGTGTATGGAACAGCAAATTCCTATTCACTTAATCGTTTTCAAAGAAGTTTTGATATTTAAAGTGTAAGATTGTTATCTGAAAAACATGAAAGGCTGGGGACCCGTTGTCATGTGCGATTCAGCGCCATTGATTATCATTGAGTGTAGGAAAGGGTCACCAATCATCCGTAGAGCGTAGATATACCTGGGTGATTTTTCCCAGGTATAACTCTGCCCGTTGAGTTGCTAATTTGCAAATGATATCAACTTAATACATGTACATGTAGAATTATTTTAAGCATCATAGGCTTTGAAAGAGAATAGACAATATTTACTTAACAGCATAATCAAGCATTTTATGGTCATTATAAAGAAAACAATCTATTGATTTGAAGTCATTATGTATGGAAAAGCGAATCCCTATTTACTTGATTGTTTTTAAAGAAATGTCAATATTCAAAGACTGGTGACCCTTTGTGATGTGCGATTCAGCGCCATTGGTATTATCATTGAGTGTAGGAAAGGGTCGCCAATCATCCGTAGAGTGTAGATATACCTGGGTGATTTTTCCCAGGTATAACTCTGCACGTTGAGTTGCTAATTTGTAAATGATGCCAGCCGGACAGGATAATTTTAAGCATCGTAGACTTTGAAAGACAATAAATGATATTTTCGTAACAGCTTGATCGAGCATCTTATGGTTACTTTAAATGTAGCAATAACTCTTTGTGTATGGAACAGCAAATTCCTATTCACTTAATGGTTGTCAAAGAAGTTTTAATATTCAAAATGTAAGATTATTATCTGAAAAACATGAAAGGCTGGGGACCCGTTGTCATGTGCGATTCAGCGCCATTGATTATCATTGAGTGTAGGATAGAAAGGGTCACCAATCATCCGTAGAGCGTAGATATACCTGGGTGATTTTTTTCCCAGGTATAACTCTGCCAATTGAGTTGCTAATTTGTAAATGATGCCAGCCGTACAGGATGATTTTAAGCATCGTAGAATTTGAAAAAGAGAATAAACAATATTTTCTTAATAGCTGAACCAAGAATCTTATGGTCATTATAAAGATAGCAATTTATTGATTTTGAATATTTGTGTAGGGAACACCAAATCCCTATTCATTTAATTGTTTTCAAAAAGTTTTAATATTTAAAGTGTAATATTGTTGTCTGAATCCCATACACGACTGGCGACCCTTTGCTAGTGGTTATCATTGAGTGCAAGAAAGGGTCACCAGTCATGCGTAGAGTCATGCCTACATCTATGAACAGTTTATATACCAGAAACCAGGTACTCGTATGAACAATCTAGGGGATATATATCTGCAGCAATTCTGACGCATCCAAATAATTCAATATACATTTTCACTATAAACAGGTGGTTTCTATTACAGGTGGTTACTTAGAGAGCTTTGATTGTATTCTATCTTGACCTGATGTGAACACACTGGAGTTTTCTGCATCAATTCACATACAAACATACCTGCACATACACTTAGATGTATGACCACTGTAGTTACATGTAGGTGGTCTCTTTAGAGGGAGGGGTCACTTTTATTTTTGCTTACAAGAATGCTATCTTCACCTAATATGAACATCTTAAAGTTTTCTGCATCAATTCGTATACTCAGTCCTGCACATACATGAATGATCACTGTAGACAATTGTTCTCCTTTAGTGACAGGAGGTCACTTCCTTTTTGCTAACCAGTATGCTATCTTCACCTTATATGAACACACTGAATTTGTCTGCATCAATTCTCATACCCAGGCCTGCACACACATGTACGACCACTATAGACATGTGGTTATAATGACAGGGGGCACTTTTATTTTTGCTTACTATAATGCTATCTTCACCTGATATGAACATACTCCAGTTTTCTGTATCAATTCTCATACCTAGGCTTGCACATATACATGTTTGTACTTGGTAGAAAGGTTGCCTCTTTAGTGACAGGGGGTCACTTTTTGTTTTGCTAACTAGTATGCTATCTTCACCTAATATGAACTCACTGAATTTGTTTGCATCAATCCGCATACCCAGGCCTACACATACATGTATGACCACTGCATGCAGAGTGTTGCTTTCTTTAGTGACAGGAGGTTAGAGGTCACTTCCTTTTTGCTATTAAACTAGTATGCTATCTTCACCTGATATGAACACACTCCAGTTTTCTGCATCTATTTGTATACTCAGGCCTGACATACATGTATGAAAACTGTAGACAGGTTGTTCATATACTGACAGGAGCTCAATATATTTTTTTTTCTAGCTAGTATGCTATCTCCATCTGATATGAACATATTACCATTCAACTATGCATGCTGTGATCTTGATCTCTATTGGGGGTTAAACAATGCCATACTGCAACAAAAAACACTGGATTCCATATGAAATGGTGAAAATATGCCACCCACGTAGACAGATGTTACCCTAGATAAGCCACTGTATGGTTGGAGTATAGATTCCTATCAGGGGGCGTCCATCTTGAACGCTTCGCTGCGTAGCATACCAAACAAGCACCTAATTGATTTAGGAATCGCAGATGGTATCAGGGGAGGTTGTGTTAGTACAACATGGGGTGTACTGAATTTTGAACCAAACCCCCTTGTTGCTTCAAGCTTCAAGCTTCTCCATGAAGGGTGAAAGAACTTCAATATTGATGCAAATATATTGACCAAATAAATGAATCTATTGCGGTCACAAATATTTCATGAATGGTTTGCGAATGATACCATTCATGAAACTATATAATCAAGTACTAAAAATGTTCATGTAACGGTGTTGTGTGCCATTGTTATTAGCAGACAAATTTTAGGTCAATTCGGAAATGTTGAACATTGACATTTTGGGGAGTTCACCAGGCAAAAATTCAATAATTTTGATGGGATCAGCATTTATAATCCACCTCATTATTCAATTTTGAGTAATGATGACAAATTTTGTTGTATCATTGTAAAATATTGTCAGATGTCTACCTTTGCTCTGTATTTCCCCGTGGAATTTGTGGGCATCTTTTGTACTTCACATAATAATGATAATTTATTGGCATAAATATAGTGCTCTCACAGAAATATGTATCACATCACTTTACAGTAATGCGTAACTTAATTGAAAATTTTACGTATTAAGGTCATGCATTGAAGGCCTATACCATTAGATTGGAGCCTATGCTATGTAATATACATGTAGGTCAAAATCAACGCTCTTTCAGCTCATTCTTCACAATGATATAACAGCATTTCTCCACTCAGGTTTTGAATTGACACAAGCCAGGCAATTCTGCCTCTCTTTTACCCTCCCGTTCAGATTTCCCTCTCCAATTGTCATCAAATTACATTCTGATGAAACACAATTCATTTATTTACCCTTAATCCAATCCACTGCCTCTCATAAGCTAATAGACCCCGGTGACCTTGGGCGCCGTCCTGTGCCGTCTGCCCCGACACATGGAGCTGTACTTTTTGCCAATCAAATCAGAATTTAAACACTCAATTTAGCCACCTTGTTGATATGTCGCTGGCGTATTGATGAGCCTTAATGCTAATCCAGGTAGACTGTGTTGCCGACCGTTCTCAAGCACGCAAGGCAAACGCTGCATGGGGAAAGGTGATTAAAGATTTACAACTTGCAAACGAGGATACATCGGCACACATTTAGTCACATGCTTGGTTACCCCCATTACAAACATACCCAATAACATCAAACGAGCCATATTTCTGATGAGTTTTCATACGCCAGTGACAACTGCACATATTGGCATGTATGAATTCAAACAGAGGGCACCTGTTCTGATTGGCTGCGATACTAAGCTTGCATTTGTTTAAGAAATTGATTGGTTCATATTCAGTGCATTTCTCGCTATGAAGTGCATACTGTATGTTGATAATACAACCAGTATAACTGATCGCCATATTTTTGGAATTCTGGCTGATGATTAAACAATTTGAAAGAAGATTCAGCGCTGGAAAATAAACATATATTTGTATATCATTTCATTATTCAATTTATCCTTGTTTGTTGTTATGCACTCGTATTTTCAACTTAGGAATGATATTGACAGAAGCAATTATTTTAGGGCTTACATGATTTTAAACCAATATAAGGATCAGAAGAAAGGACCCCAAAACAACATCTCTTCCAAAGATTCCTGTAATCCATATTTGATATGTGTGCATATAATTTTCTAATTTTTTTTATTTGAATATTAATTTCAATAACATAAATCCCTAGAAATGAGAGGATTTGCCAATATGTCGATAACTAAACCCCTCTATGTGCTCCGTTAATTTTGAAGCATTGCATGTTGGGATTATTACGATCTCGCTGCCGCTTGAGCTTGGGCAGGAATGGATTTCAACAAAATGATTTTAATTTGGATTCCATTAGACAAGGGCTGCAGATGCAGTTTCTGCTCTAGGGATTAATAGGAACATGGATTTCATTTTGCAATTTTCAGGCCATGTTGTTTGCTTTTTTTAAATTCATGAACTGCACATGAATTTAAAATGATTAGATCTTACTTAATTTTCTGTTGATTCTGATAGAAAAAAAGCGATTTTGATCACCAAAGCAACATTAATATGATGTTTGTTGCTCTTAATACGCCACTTTGTAATATTGATTAATTTTTTCATGGTTAGCCTACCCCCCACATAAAAGACCCTAGATATATTCAGCCGTTGAAAAATAATAATACAAGAGTCAGGTACACTTCTCCCATGCAGACATAGTGCGTATGATGGATTTGGCTGTACTATAAGAGTCTACATTTTCATACATAATGGCCTGATGTTAAGGTGTTTAATAGTCTGAATGCACGTTATATTCATGAAAATTGCATGCGGTTATGTTAATGATGTTTGGAATATAATTATCAAATTTATTTTTCAACTTTACAAATTTCATATCACTGCCAAAATCATTTTTCTTAAAATAAAGCAGAATCTGTCCAACTGTACATCCGAAAACCAGAGTGACTCGGAATGAGGGGTGGATAAGGGATGAACAATTGTAAACCATGAATCACTTGTCTATAGGAGTCCCTGTGCTTGTACAGTATTCATGGGCCGAACGCTTACAAAATAACTTGTTTTTATGATGTTTCTGGCTGACATGAAATATTTTACTACTAAAATAGTGGGAAGTTCATTGCAAAGCTGGCTACAGATGGGCAATTTGAAAAGCTAAAGTGTTGATCATCGTCATAAATTCTCACTGTCATTTGTTTATATAAACTGCCTTGTACCAATCAGATGGAAGGTTTTATAGGGGATTCCTTTTGGTAAGATCAACAATTTATTCATTGTCTTGAACAGAAATTTCTTATAAATCATTTTAAAGTCATGATTAAAAAAAGAAATAAAAATTAACAGGCCCCCTTTTTATAATAGTCATTTGTGCTTAAAAGAGGGGTGACGTGTGGCTGTTTGTGGTTTGAACACGTTTAGCCAAAATTTGTGTTCCTATCAAACTGATTTGAAAGTTGCAGCGTTCATTTTTTATACCTCTAATACCAAGAATTTGTAAATCATATTTTCATAATAGAATGATGGATTGGAAGTTACCAGTAAAAAAAAAAAACACATTTGTCAAAGGATTACAAGTTATATGCTTCTATCTCCCTGGCAACAACTGTTGCACCTCGAAGACTACTTGTTGAAAAAACATGCTTGATTAATCAATTCATATTTTCATTACGTACATAAATGTAATTTGATTGTTGTGCCATTGTCTTTGTTGAAATTGCCAAATACATAATAAAAATAATGATAATAATAATCAAAGAAAAGTTGTCAAGATAGCATTAAAACTAATTGTTATACTAGAACATGAAATCTCTATCTTTATAGTCTAATCATAGTCTCTTGTATTAAAGGAAATCATCTTTAGTTGCTATGGTCACGAAATGACTTGTAGACTCAGATCTGTTTATTGTTATGAACAGTAATGAATTCACTCATTTAGAATATATAAGCCCTGACCCAGACTGCTAACCTTTGAAATATGCATGTTTGCTTAATAAATTTAGAGATGCATTCCTAGAGAGCGAGGCGAGACATGTCGCTGAGTATTTCCACCGTGCTTCGCTTGAAGGGGGAAGTCGTGGCTAATTCAATTGTTGTGTGTACCGCATGAGAAGGAAAAAAACGGCTCTCGGATGGGGTTAAATGAAAAATGTCTCGCTGGGCAGCCTCATGACGATTTGTCTTCATTAGTTCTAGTTTGCACACGGTGCTATGATGTGGCATGTTATTTTATGTCTAACTACATTTTCCATTTCCTGTTTTGTATTAACCCTTTGAAGACTGAATTCTCTAATTCCCATAGACTTTCTGCAGGGATTACCCAGTTCTAATAGTCAATGAGTTAAAATCATACATGCAGAGCACTGTACTGTATGTTGGGTTACTTGTGGCCTGTAAAGTTCATGGAGGATGATTTAATAGAAGAATAAAATGGCAAAAGGTAAAGGCCAATAAGCTTAGCTCATTCTTATCTGTTGCAGGCAGACTTGAGGATAGTTGATAAAGTTCATTCATGTTCCCCCCCCCCCCTATTTACAAATAACCATATTTACTAAATCAACATGTATACACAGACAGTGTTGCATAAAATCATGACAGCTAAGATCCATCGCTACCTGTGTTATCGAATTAACATATTTTGAGTGAAATGTCTGTCGCTATGTTAGGTGTTCTTTATCCCCTATAGATTCTTGGGTTTTGCTTATTTGTAAACTTGGCAACATGTACACCTTTGATCAACGCTTGCGGATTAAGGCAGAATACTTGACCTATTTTCCGACTCCCCGAGGGACGTATGCCTCACATTTTATACCAGAAGCCTGGATAAAGATGAACATTAATTAATGTCTTCGCCTGAGCATAGTTTACTGGGATAGTAAACAGAATATGACATGGGTGGTATCGCTTTACGTCATGTTTTGGCATGGTGCTGGTGAGGGTTTAGGATGTGATGTCATTTTTGTTTAGTGTTGTGGTAAACTCTCTTTGGACATGATGAGCTGTCGTCTTGGGTTTGTCCGTCCCAACTGTTCTTTCCCCACCCCTCTGCTCACGAATAAACGATATTTGGTCGAGCAAAAGTTTCATGTTCTCAACATTCAGAGCAGATAGGGCACTATTTTCTACATCACCCAGTTTTAACAACTCTTCTCCTGTATCTCCTTATCACTCCTTATCCTCCATCTGTCCCCTTTTAAATTTTTCCCTTCCGTCTCTCTCTTCTTTCCTCCCTATTGTCCTTCCCCTCCCTATCTATCCATCTGTTGTTCATTTTATCTTTTTCAACCTTATGTCTCACAGTTTTACTCTAATTCTTTCTCAGGCATTCTCTATTTCTTTCGCTCATGTGCTTTTATCCTCACCTCTCCATCTATGTTTCCCTCTCTATCCCCCTCTCTCCCTTTTCCCCTCTCCCTCTCTTTTCCTCTCACTCTCTTTCTCCTTATCTTGTTTTTCTCTGTCTCTCTTGCCTCCCTCCATATATCATGGCTCTTTTCTTTCCATTTTTCTTCCTGATTTTTCTACATGTAATATGGTCTTGTGATCTTTGACTAATATGCAACGTTTCCCTTTCCTCTTCCCTTTCCTCTTCCTCTTGCAGATTCTCTTTATCATATTCGTGAAATAAAGCTTTTTTTTCTTTTCCACAAATGATGTCATTTTGGTTTCTAATGAATCATATTTACACATCCTGAATGAATTTACAAAATGTGCCAACATGCATGTCCAGTAATATGTTCTCAGTGAAAATTCATATTCTTTTGTTTTCAACTGAAAATCGCATACTTCCAAACCAATGAGTAATTGGGAACTGATGTATCATTACTGGTATTGAGTCATAACAGTGCAGGTTTGCTTGTTATTGAAAATGAAATGTCACCATTAGAAAATATTCCCAAGAACTATCCTCTCTATGTTGTTATATATTCAAGGAGAGGGAGAGCCTTAGGAAAAGAATTTTAGTGATGGGGAACAAACGTTGGAGTATGATGTCATTGACTGATTGTTGCCTGGTGGTACCATGTTGCCATGGCAATTTGTACCCTGTGTTTAATAATCAGGATAATTTTGCTCTTTTAAATATCTTAGAGACAGTTCGTTTCATATAGCGTAGCCTACTGCATGGTTCCCTATTGTCACAGAGTTTGGTAATTTCTTAATCTCAAAAGTTTGTTTTGAATTATTTACAGGCAGTTATATTTATATCACTCATTTTTACCACTCAAACATAACATATGTGTCTCACTCTCAACTAGTTTTCAATATTGCCAACCCTGGTCAAATGTATTATACAAATGTTGTCAATGTTTAGAAACAGCTAATGTTTAGAAACGTTGTTTGAGTAATTATCAAAGTTTATTTCACAATATTCTTTCTCACAATGTCTTGTTTATATATCATGTTTTTTTCTTTATTTTGTTATGTTTCATGTCAATCCTATTTATGTAAAATTATGCATAGAAAACTTTTGGAATGTTTCATGCAAGAGATATTATTTCATGTTAGAAAGAATCAGTTTTTTCCTTAACCCAAGATTTTCCATCGAATCAGATTTGGTAGACCTGGGGTAGACTGTCATGTGAGGCATGATTCCGACACAGCAGTACTCCAGCTTATGTTTCTTGTCAATGAGGTAAGGTTGGTTTTTCTTGGAAGAGGATAGGAGGGATGGAGAAAGGGAGAGAGACAGGGGGAGGGGAGGGGTAGAGAGCAGGTGGAATGAGGAAGGATGAAGGAGAGGGACTGAGGGAAGATAAACGATGAAACAAGGGTTGGGAGTGCGAAGGGGTGGAGGGGGGTGAAGAAGAGAGTTGGATGGAGGGGGCGGAAGAGGATGGAGGGAAGCAGGGAGAGGATGGAGGGAAGCAGGGAGAGAGAGAGGAAGGGAGACCATGGGAGGAGGAAGGAGAGGGGTTGAGGAAGGGGAATGGCGCTGACGAACGGAGGATGGAGGTTGGAAGGAGGGTTAGGAGTTGGGAGGGGTGGAGAGGAGATTCGGATGTAGGGAGGGTTGGGAGGAGGGAGAGAGACAGAAGGAGGTGAAAGGGGAGGAGTAGGATAGAGGGAGGGGACGCTTTGGAGGAGGTCAGGGGATTGAAGGTTACAGGTAAAAGGAGACATGGGGGTAAATAAACATGGATGTATCTGAGAGTTTGGGCCTAAATCAAGGTGGTTATATCATATACAGTAAATGATTGGCATGGGGTAGTTAGTTTTTCTTTTAATTTGCTGGGCAAGGACTTGTTCTGGAATTTGCTTTCTTAGCATGGAGAAAGGAAGGAAGAGTGATATGATTAGATTAGAGAGGATCAAACTAAAACACTTCTCTTGCTCATGTGATGTGCAACTTTACGGTGCATAATCTTGAATTGTAATCTATGTGCATCATATTTGACTGAATCTCGTTATAAACATCACAATATTCAAACATCTTTAAGGGTTAAACATGAAATTTTGATATTTTAGAATGTTATTGATTCATTTTCTTCGTGCAGGGAGCCCTTGTTAGTGTATGTGCAGATGATAGCTTACATCTATGGAATCTTCGGCAAAAGAGACCAGCAATTCTTCACTCACTCAAGTTCAATAGGGAAAGGTAAGTTTATACTTTAATATTTAGCATAGAGAAAATAGAAGTAATATTTAGCATAGAGAAAATAGAAGTGCTAGGTTTAATTGTAATAGTGCTCAACTTGAATTAGAAGGTCAGTTATGAAATTTATGTAGAAACTAATCCTAACAAATCATGTGGTTGCAATACTCAGACAAGATGCTGATATTCATTCCAATTCGACACTGCATAGATTTTTACTTTACACCACAGGTGTAGATGGTATAACAAACACAGTGAGTCCTTCAAAATTGGTCTTCTGTTGAAGTTTGAGTATTGTTAGTTTTTTGGATAAATTCTTAGGAATATCTCCAATTCTACCTGTTTTACCTGGAATCTTATTTCTTCTCATTGAAATCAATTACCAACAAAAAAAGGTTACCCATAAATTGAAACCTAATTACATTTTTCATTTTCTTACAATCTTTATGTAAAATATTACACTGTGAAGCAAAAGCTATGTGTAACAATGTCACCTTACTTTTGCAGTGTCAGAGGCTTAAAAAGGAATCGTTGCAAGTTTAAAATCTCTGACTTTTCTATTTGACGTACCTGGATTTGAATTGCCACAGCATAACCTCACACAAGTCAATATAATTATTTCACCCTGCAAATATTCAGTCAATTGTTTACCCTAAAGCATGATGAATTTACTGGCCAATCATCTTTGCATGACATTCAAGAAAATCTGTTTGCAAGCACCAAGTACCATCCATTTTGATTTGCGAACAAAGTAGAGCAATTCTCTTCTTCGGTTTCCAAGAACAATTAATCGAGACCTTGCAGACTACAATTCATAAATCAGGAAATTAATATCTTTGGAATTTCTTTGTTGTGAGTGGCGGTTGATATAAATTGAACAATTACTAGAGGCTTGTTTTTCTGTACTTGGCGAGCAGCGAGATGGGGAGGGAAGGAAAAGGGAAAGGATGACAAGAGTTGGAATGATAGAAAATAGAAAGAGGGATAGGAATGAAGGCAGAGCGGGAAAGAGAGAAAGGGATGGGAGAAAGAGGGATGGAGACATAGAGAATGAAAGAAAGAGGAGACAACATGCACATATGAGCTAGAGCAGAACATGGAGAAAAGGCACACAAAATTTTGATTTCATTTGATTTGATTTGTTTTGTTTGGATTACCTCCACCAACCAACTCTCTGAAAATGACCCCACCTGAATTTTTCATTTTCTTTCTTTGCTTTTCACTTAAATTTAAGAATCACTGTATGATTATAGGTTAGCATGGTAAATTTAACATGAAAAGTCATTTTTAGATGCTCTTTGGCTGTTCACTCCTTTCTTAGTCTTATTTTCCTCATCAAATGTGTGAAAAATGAATTAAAAAATAGTAAAAAAGAAGAAATTTTTCCATGCTAAAAAATGTACTATGCATGTTTGGAATATTCATAGACTTAAAAAGAATTATCATATAGCTGATATATTGTATAAGCATTCATCGGTATTAGTTTTTATTAAAGATACACAGTATAGTATTTGTTCAATATATTTTGTTCAGCACACCGTCATGTATTCCATAAAAATATACATTTTTGAGAGCTTGTTCGGAGTATTCATAAACCGAAAATACGTCGCCACTAACAACCAAGCCTCAATGAGCCCTAAGATCCTCTGACGTCACTGCAGTCGAGTGTCTCATAAAAGACACGATTTCTACAACCTTTCATCTTTACATTTATTCTCTTGTTCTCCTCGGCCATACCTCTCTCACTTCTCTCTTCCCTTTCCTTTCTCCTCTGGATATTTCTGGAATATTTGATAAATTTTTGTCAAATTCATGTTCGGAAAAATTACACTAGGCATGAATTTTCAGTAGACGTATTAACCATCATTTTTCACACAAATTAAAAGGAAAGCTGATAGAATTTGTTTTTGCTTAAAAGCCTACACCATGTGTAGCAATGAATTATCGATGTACACATTCAATTGGAATCAGATAATTTGGTTGTCAACAAGATAACAGATTGTAGGTTTGTGTAGTTATGAATCGAAAAGTAAATACTGTGAAGTGCCTTGCTCCAGTATCTAAGAAATACCAACATGCAAATTTGATTCAGTAGTATAATCTTATCACGAGCATTCAACCTTTGAATTCAGAGAATTTGTTTGTTCTAGGCATGAATAATGCATGATGATGATGATGAGATTGGTTTTTAGGCATTAATCATTCATTTTTTAACCATTTATGTCATGCATCATATCTATGCTGAGATATGTCAGACATGCAAACTCAGTCATGGCACACTTTGAAATGATCAATTGGAATATTAATAGGTAGTCCCATGATAATTTTTTGGATAGTATTCAGTAATACTTTACTCATATCTGTATGAACCACTCTATGAAAGGAAAAGACAAATATTTGGTTTAGAGCCAAGTTATAGGTTGTTCAAGCTGCTGGGTCTTATTTGAGCCAGTTTTGCACTACAGCATGATTTTTTAGAATTTAATTATCTTATTGCACATATTTAAAAAAATAAATTTAGCCTTTTTCTGACTCTAAATTGCAATCGCAATTCAGCTTTGAGCTGCAACGATTGAATTAAGAAACCATTTATCTGTCTATCTATCTACATGTATCTATCTTTTTGTTTTAAAGTTGGTTAGCTCCAAATCTGCCTGCTGTTAAAGGAAGCTCTACTGAACCAAAATATGGTCGAATAATGTACACAAAGTTTTAATTGAAATAATCTAAACATATTTGTATTACCATGATTGAACCTCTTCACATCAATTTTTTTTAGACATTTACACTAATGTCAATTTTTTAATCAACATTTTAGATGAGAAACGGCAAATCTACCCCCTTGTTAAAGAGTACACTCATCCTTGCTATAGTCAAGCGATTCTGTCATTTATAATTGGCAGAATTGGATTTTATGTCAAAGTGGAGGACTAGTTGATTTATAGATATGTAGGTAGCAATGCAAGATTTCGAATGGGAAATATCCTCATGTGTGTAAACACTGGCAAATATAACGAGGCAAATTATTTTCAATTTGTTTGTCCTTCCAATTACCATCATATCGAGTGCAGCAATTTACTGATTGATGGACGAAAATAAACTGACCACACTGGAAACGGAGGCGTCGCATTTAGCGATTAGATGATGAAAATTCTAGAATCAGAATATTTCTCACCATTTCATCCAGCATCTCTGTATAGCGTAGTGCCAATTTGGCTGATAGACCTGTCTATTTATAGCCACCGGTGTGTGCGTGCTCCCTAGTGACCCTACCATGTTGCCGACTGCCAATGCATAATATATGAGACGGAATAGGTTGTTGGGTTACTGCCGATGGGGTCAGGAAACTTTCTACATTGAAAAGTGACTTGGCAAATGATGTAGAGCTGAATCATTTCATCTGTTGTCTCGAAACGTAGTAGATTTTTCACTATTTAGATTGATAATGAATATTTATGCATACCCCTGCTGTGTTATTAGTTTTATGATAACTTGAATAATTAATGATAAATAATGACTGTTCTGCAATGAAACATTCATTTTCAATAAACCATTGATACTCATGTACTGTATATATTGTATTTCAACTTTTTCTATTCCGTCAAGCAATATATTTGAATCTATTCGTACAAAAAGGTCAATGTATAGGATATTGCTTTGAAATACAATGTACCCTGTTGATAAAGAGTATTAAAAACAATTTCAGGTTCTTCTGCGAAATGTACATGTAGCAAGATAGATATTGTGATCTATCAAATAGTCAATATATCGGGTTTCCTGGATGTATCATTTCACTTCGGTTTTGTGACTAGCTTGGTTTATTGATCTAATGATATATGTGAGAAGGAACTTATATAGTTTTTACAGAGAATTGTCTCTTTATTTTCTGCAAGATTTCTGTGATCTCCTTTTCCCAAGCAAATGGTTGTAAATAGGGACAGAGAGAAGACAATATTACAAATTGGGGATAGGCCAAAGCATGGTCTGAGAATAATGACCTACATGTACATGTGAAATGGCACTCAATCGTTAAAGAGAATCATTTTTCTCTTTCTCTTTTGCAGGATAACATACTATGATCTCACCTTCCAAAGAAATTAGCTGTACATCGTAACAGAGAGGAGACAATAAAAGAATGGAGGGAGTATAGTTTTATTAATAATGACCAATGTGTTAAGAAACTTAATCTTTTCATAGAGAAATGTTTTTCTCTTTCTTTTTTGCAGGATAACATACTGTAATCTCCCTTTCCAAAGCAAGTGGCTTTACATTGGAACAGAGAGGGGACAGTCTTTTTAAAATGGGGGAGATGCCACAGCTTATTCTAGTACTAATGACCTATGAGAATAGACATTAAATCTTTTAAATCTTTAAAGAGAATTGTCTTTCTGTTCTTCTTTTACAGGATAACTTACTGTGATCTCCCGTTCCAAAGCAAGTGGTTTACATCGGAACAGAGAGGATGCAATAAAGAATGTAGGAGGAACCATAGCTTGGTTTAGTGATAATTATTTTTGTGGAAATACACTCAATTCTCTTTCTCTTTCTCTTTTTACAGGATAACATACTGTGATCTCCCGTTCCAAAGCAAATGGCTGTACATCGGAACAGAGAGGGGGAACGTCCATGTTGTCAACATTGAATCATTTGTACTTTCTGGTTATGTCATCAATTGGAACAAAGCAATCGAATTGTAAGTTAATTATTTATCTATTTATTTGTAAATATTTGTACAGGCACAATAGATCAGCGAATCCGCTGTTTTCTATCAATATCCTGATAGTATAATAAAATTACACAGAAAGCACTGTCTCAGGACTGTGGAAGAAATGAACGAAAGTGTTTGTTGAAGTTGTTATATCATCAATTGAAACACAGCTATCTATTCTAAGTTTCCATATGAAAACAATAGATTTTAAAGCTAAATTAAATGGTGTTGTTCATAGATGTTCTAAGAGATTGCAACATTATCAGCTTGACAATTATACATTTTTGTTCAACATAACTTAACAATAATTACCTATCATTTTTCATGTTCCTAAATGTATATTTGAATGTAAATCATTTTACCATGACCAAATGATAGTCATGGAATTGTGACCTAATATTTTCTTCACTTCTATCCCTTTTTTTTGTTTCAGATCAAGAAAAACACATCCAGGTCCCGTTGTACATCTTAGTGATAACCCAATAGATGGAAATAAGGTGAGTAGAAATAAAAGGAGAAAGACTTATCACTCCAGGGCCCTGTTGCATAAAAAGTTGCGTTTAAACCCAACTCAGAAAATTAAACGCAAGTCCTAAATACGCGCTTCTGATTGGTAGAAAATAGAATTGCGTTAAATTTTCTGATTTGCGTTTAAACGCAACTTTTTATGCAATAGGGCATTGATCAGTAATGGGCCATCTTTGTGATTAAAATCTAGGCATGTTTCTTGCCAGCAAGCATGATTTGTATGGTTCAATCTTTTAGCCTTTTCATATTAATTGACCATGGTACTTTGAATCTAGTAAGCCCACAGTATTTGGTCATGCAACTCTCTGGCATAGTCACTATCATTAAATTCTGGAAAAATATAGATATTTTAGGACTTTGCAGTTGGTTTATAATGTAATAAATTAATGAATACATCATGTTTTTATCCTAAGTCCGTTTGTGTATTGGATTATGTAAATCCTCTGTGAATTAGTTTTGAAAAATGATGATGATGATGATGATGGCCTCTTGTATAGCGCCGGTATCCGCCACAGCTGGGCGCTCATGGCGCTTGATTACTCCAAAATGGCTGTATTTCAGGGCTAAACTAAAAGCTAGCATCTCAATGCTAGGGAACCGAGTGTGCAAAATTTCAAGATGCTTGACTCCATATGGTATTGCCATATTACTGTAGAGTGGGATAATTATTTGGGGTATTGAATTCGCAGATATAATCCATGAAAAAATTATAATCTACCGACCTAAATGATAAAGATTTTTGAGGAAACAGAAAGGGATTACTGCTACAAAAGAATGCATTTAAATGCAGAAAAATTATAAGAATGACCGAATAAACCAAAGATTATGATGAGAAACTCACGTGATTAAAACATTGATAGTGCTATCATGCCACTTCTTAAATGCACTGTGTGAAGTACTGCATATGTGAACTGTTTGTACAAATTTTTAAGGACTATTTTTGCGGGTCTAAAATTCTTGGTTGGCAATTTCACCGCAAAAAGCGTGAAAATTAAACCCCATTGAAATTTCTGCTATACAGTATGCTATTATTGCCCAAACTTTGTACTGTTAGACTGTTATTGTCATTATTGATATATTTTGTATTATATCACATTTATACTAGTATTCTTGTATTTTCCTTGGTTTTACAGTTACTAATAGGTTTTGAGACGGGTGCAGTGGTGTTATGGGACCTGAAGACAAGAGTAGCAGAGTACCGGTATAACTGTAGCCAGCCCGTCCGCAGCATCGCATGGCACTACGAGGGTAAACAGTTCGTCTGTAGCCACATGGACGGCACGCTCACGATATGGAACATAAAGAACTGCAACAAACCCGCCAATATCATCTCTCCTCATGGTGAGTGTTGTAAACAAAAATCTGGGGATACCTTTCGTTATATCAAACTATCTATAATGGGTCATGACATTTTCTCCCTGAGACAATTGTTTTGATTTAATATGTTCATATTGAACATGGCACTATCAGGGTGAGCAGTTCGTCTGTAGCCACATGGACGTCATTCTCACGATATGGAACATCAAGAACTGCAACAAACCCGCCAATATCATTGATCCTCATGGTGAGTGGAAGAACAAACAAATATCTCAGGAAATCTCTCATAATATCCAACTATCTATAATGATATCATAACATTTTCTCTCTGAGACAACTGTTGTGATTTAATATGTTCATATTGAACATGGCACTATCAGGGTGAGCAGTTCGTCTGTAGCCACATGGACGGCACACTCACTATATGGAACATCAAGAACTGTTACAAACCTGCCAATATCATCTCTCCTCATGATGAGTGATCAAACAGATATCTCAGGAAACCTCATAATATCCAACTATCTATAATGGTTTCATGAAATTTTCTCCCTGCGACAATTGCTTTGATTTGATATCATCATATAGTGAGCCAAAATTAAAATCAAACATCAAAAGAACTCCAACCTCATTGCTTACATCACTGTGAAGCATAAACCTAACACTACCCTAACCCTAATCCTACATTTCACTAGGAATTTCAACAGGACCATTTGGCGCAGGAGGAAATATCATATCACACTGTGCAATAATCATCTCGTATAAATGAGCTGCAGAAAGTCTCGCGTATAATGGTAAACGGTTTGGCATTGAGGAATAATTGTAAAAGTGGCCACTAGTGGCTTGAAGTCTTTTGATACCAAGTTTGATAGATGGGTATAGGTAAGTTGAGGAGTAATTTATGTTGGAATAGCAGTTACTGATGATTTTTAAACTGAAGATGTAACTTGGTGGCAGCGGTGGGATATGAGAGAAAATTTAATAAAAACATCTGACTTAGACATTCCTGAATCAATTAAAATGTCAAATCCTAATCCCGTTGTATTTTCTCAATCAGTAGAGCGCTTGCCTCACAACCGGGCGGCCTGGGTTTGATTCCCTATCTGTTGGTATGAAAAGGTTTGCTATTAAAAAATTGGATTTGCTGATATTGGCTCACAACAAGAAAGGGATAGAGCAATGTCGAACTGGCATTGCTCACTGGCTGCTACGCCCATGATCTACATGGGCAAAAAGAATTTCAACAATGATTTAAAAACAAAATATGGAATTGGCAATATGAAGTAGTAATCATTTTCAGTATGCTATTGATTTCAATTTTATAACTTGTATATTTTTTGGTGAATGCAGCCAAAGTACCTGCCAAAGGATTAAAACCAGAGCCATGTGCACCTGTACCCAAGGTCGAATGGGCATCCGTCAAAAGCGGGTAAGTTTGACAACATTTTGAATTCTAATTAGCATTTTTCTTCAAATTCTAACTTGCTGTAGTCTAATTGGAACTAGGTTTATCTTTCTAATGTATGGCTATTTGATTTTTCCAAAGATCCCCCAATACCCTTATCACACTCTCTACCATTTATATATTCCTTTCACTTATCAGTGTTAATAGAAATAGACATGTGGAACACTTTGTACGAATATCCAATCTGTGTTTTCGTCGCTTGTATCTTTGATTCCTCCTCTCTTCAGCTTTGATTTTTCTATAAATGTGCATAATGCATATGCATGCAATTTGTCAGCTGTGAGCTAGCGAAATATAACCTTTTCACTTGGTATTCCAGGTTAAAGATGCAGTGATTTTTCTGGTCGCCAATCTTCGTAATTAAAATGGCCATGGCCAGGCCACGCCCTCTGAAGATCATGCTGCCCCACCTTTAAGAATGTTATGAAGAAACCTTTCACTATTTTTCACGATCTCGCTTTGTGACATTTGTGAAAAGTTGAATCCCATTTCAACCTAGGGGTGAAATCATTGCTTTTGTTGATGCTACATATTTGTGAGAATGACCTTTTTGCCTGAATCTACTTTGTCTACATAGTATACTTGTTTGCAAGAAGAATATGAAATAGCAATACCTGTATATATTTTCTCTGAGATATTTTTGTGCTATTAATGTATTTTTCTTCTCTCTTGTTGTATGTAGCTCATATGGTCTGTTCCAGTCGTGAGTTTTCCCACTGTCTTGTCTACTTTTCATGACTCATGTACCTTCCATAACATTTCATTGTCATCTCTCTCTTCATACCCCATTTAAACCATCTGTATGTTATCATCTCTGCATTTCTATCATTGTAGCTCTTTTAATGCATTACATGTGACCTGCCTTGAGTTTCAATCAATGTAATATCATAATTTGTATGATTTTCAATGGGAACAAAACATAATGTGGGATGCATTATTATGCAAATTTGCAGGGTTGTCAACCATTCGGGAATACCTATGATAAAATATGTTGCAATGTATGTAACAAAGCATCTAATGGAAATGGGTTTGTATAAGAGAAGGAATAACAAGTTTATTATGCTGAGCTATTCTTTCTGAAAATAAGCAATGGATTGACGAAAAATATGAATCTCATCAATATTCCAGAATCGTTTAATTTGAAAATATTTATGAAAGCATTGATATATAGCGCTGTTAAATGTTAAACGATGCACTCATGTATAATATAAAAACAGGAACAATGTATTAATTTTCTTTACAAAATAGTAGCCTAAAATGGGATCTTGGTTCTTGTATAATTTGAGTACCGGTATCTTCATAACTGAGAGAGCCAGCTTGTAACATTGTGGTTCCCGTAGTACATTCTCAAACAACACCTTTTTCATAGCTCTGTGGGCTTGGTGTAGAAATGAATAGTAGAATGAGATAATAAGCTGATTTTAAATTTGATAAATTTTACTGCAATTATTTTATCCTTGCTGATATGGCCATATTATTTAATTTCATGATTACGTTATCTTCACCCAGCCCAGATTATAATAAGGCCTTGAAAAAGGTGTAGTTTTTAAATGTAACAGGGACAGCAATATGTCACAAACTGGCCCCTTTGTTCGTTAAAGCATGTACTTGCATTTTCTCTGATTCACAACCAGAATATTGCAGGTGAAACAGCTTAATTATTATACCATGATACATGGTGTAACTATATCAACAAGGATAACAATTAACCCCATTTAGTGTATTGTGTTTGTGCATACTCATGAAGCAAAAATAGAATGAAAGATTTCATACATAAGTCAAAATCTTTGAAACCATCTTATGATTTTAATTCAGATATAAGGATGTTAATCATTTCAACCTTCATTGATATCCTTTTATTGCTTAACCTAATAATTGCATACTGGCCCCTTGACTTAAAATTGACAAATCGTATACATTTGGTAATTCAGTATCATTTTACAACAGTTGGAGTTTGAACAAAAATGATCAATTAAAGATATGACATTGCAAATTGGGAAATGTATGCGGATCATATAATACATTGGAAAGTGCGGTTGTCATCCTACTACTTTTTGATATCTATTCTATATTTTTGTCGTTATTTTCAAATAAACTATTATTTTGTTCTCTAAAATAATGTTTTAGATTGATGAATCAAGTTTTTAAGTACAGATCAAGTCATATATACACCATAATAAAAAACTGCCAATTTGAAAACTAATTTAAAAATCTCTGGGACAATCTTTTCATTTGCATCATGAACTCTTATTGTTATGATTTTTTTTCGAATCATTTTCCATCCCATTCATATTAGTTTGTGTAATCAATGAAATGATTACCAGCAATTTATTACAGTTTTACAAATTACTGCTCAAATGATTTAATTTCCACTTGATGAATTTTGAAGGTCTTTTAATTTGCTTTTTGGGAGTACTTCACAATGTTCTGTTTGAAACTGATAATCAATGGTATTACCAAGGAGATTCAAGCACATGTCCTTGGTATTCATTCAACATGATACTGAATTCATCATTTTTCAAATGTTTAAATTTTAAAGCAGAGCTACCAATCGTCGGATTTCAACCTATTCTAGTAGGATTTTGCAATGGCAACATGGCATTTATAGGAAGAAAACTAAGGATAGTTTTGATCCCTGAGTTACAGTGTTGGAAAGTGTGAGGGTAAGAATAAGATTTTTCTCAGAAAAAAAATTACAGTGAAATAATAGGATTTTTAAATATGAGAGGTAATCAGAGATACATGGATGAATGAAGAGAACAGGGAGGTGTTTCATCAAGTCGTTCTTAAAGTTACGCACAACTTTACGTTTGACTGGTATCAATTCTTGTGCTGAATGCGCGCACTATTATGAATTATTACGCACAAGAAGGGATACCAGTCAAACGAAAGGTCGTGCGTAAAGTCTTTCTTATCTTGGTGAAACACCTCCCAGGATGGGATTAGTAGAGGATCAGTTCTGCCAAATTAAAAAAAATTGTTAAACCCCCCACAAGATGAAAAGTTTTTGCTACTTTTGGAAAGAGTGGGGCTTACATGTTCAGGTTTATTTTTTGTGTATTATATCTTTTCATCGTACTATAACGTTGTATCACTCATATTTTGATTTGCTAATTATAGGGACCCATACATTCTCTTCTCTGGTGGGTTGACGTACGAGAAGTCCACGCAGACCCCCAGCATCACCATTATGCAAGGCAAGACTACCACCGTACTAGAAATGGAGCATCCTGTCGTCGACTTCCTCACGCTCTGTGAGAATCCTTGGCCAAGTAGTAAGTATCATTCCTTTGTCTAGTTGGCAACATTAGTGTTCATTTTCTACAGCATTTATCTATATGACGAGGGAAAATGAACATGAAAATATTTTGTTGTGAACTGATCTATGGGAAGTCCATGCAAGCCACCAGCATCACCACACTACCGTTGTACTAAAAACGAAGCATCCACTCTTCAACTTGGCCATAATCCTTGGCCAAGTAGTGAGTATACTAAATTGGCAATATGATTATTCTTTTGTCTTACTGCTATTATTCTATTGACTGGTTTGTTTGAAGACTGGTAGTTTCTTATTAGCACAAAATATGGACCGCTCCCATCTACATATTAGGTGATAATACATTTAGAATGAGTTTCATTCTATTTTCATTCAGTTATTTCCAAATGAGTATTATGTATTATTATTTACTGATGGATTTCTTATTCTGTAATTTTATAAGAATGATACAAATTGGTTTGAAAGACAATAAATTGAACAAAATAAGACCTGTTTTGAGAGGAATGCATTTAGAACTATTCTGATCCTAATTTATTTCAATGTTTTATGACTTGACAATATTATTACTGTGGAACATTTTGATTTCTAATTGTATGAAATGTTTCTGTAACATGGCATGGATAAGAAATGTGAGTATTTAATATCCCACAGGATAAATTGATGAATGAATGAATAAATGAATAGATAAATATATGAATTATTACTATAATTAAAAAAATTGAAATAATTCTTAAGCCCTGAAAGATTATATTAAGCGCTATATCAAGCATGTGGCGTTATTATTATTATTATTATCATTATTATTGTTTTTTTACCATTATTATTATAATGATTATTATCATCATCATCATCATCATCATCATCATCATCATCACCATCATTATCATTATTATCATTATTATATAAGTGACTGAATATTCAAATGAACAAATCAACATTTCATGATTGTACACTTCAATTAATGGGAAATGATTGTTCATG
Source organism: Temnopleurus reevesii (assembly GCA_036244855.1). Taxonomy (NCBI): domain Eukaryota; kingdom Metazoa; phylum Echinodermata; class Echinoidea; order Temnopleuroida; family Temnopleuridae; genus Temnopleurus; species Temnopleurus reevesii. The sequence goes on along the minus strand of BQKZ01000544.1, from coordinate 39,376 downwards.
TTGACCTCTATGCCAATTTATCTCTACATGAATTATATGACTACTGTATTTGTAAAGTCATACTGTTCATCATCCATGCTGAGCATCAAGCAATCAATATTGTTAGTATTGACCTGTGTGGTGTGAGCAGTGTCGTAAATGAGAGGTGACCATGAGAGCTTCAACGAGCTATAAATACACCTCCATTCATCTCTTTCCATCTCCATGTTGTTGTCTGTCTCTCCTGCTCCCCCGTATTTCCTCTCCTCTGTTATATTATGTGTGTCAAATTCTCCTTAACATACACTCTCTCTATCACTCTCTCTATCACTCTATACCTTTCATTGTTTTTATTCCGTTCTTGTTTCTATCAATCTTTCCCTCCCTCTGTATATTTTGCTCTTCCTTTTCTTTCCCCATATCCCTCTTGCACATCTCACTACAGTATTCCACATCTGTCCTGCCCTTTTCTCCTTCTTTAATATTTATTTTCCCATCCCATTCCTCTTGTTGGGGATCTTGTCCCTTTCCTTTTCATCTTATTTCTCTCTATCCCTCTCCCCTTTTCTTCTCCTCTATCTCAGTGTGTCGCCCTCTCCTACTTGTATTTTTTTTTNGCCATGCAAGCCACCAGCATCACCACACTACCATTGTACTAAAAACGGAGCATCCTCTCATCGACTTGTTTTTCTTTTACTGCAATTATCTAAAATTTCTATTGACTGGTTTTGTTTGAAGACTGGTAATTTCTTATTAGCACAAAATAAGGACTGCTTTGATGTGATAATACATTTAGAGTGAATTTCATTCCATTTTCTTAATTTTATTCCATTCATTTCCAAACAGGTACTACTAATAGATTTCTTATGCCCTAATTATCTAAGATACAGAGTGGTTTGATAGAAACTAAATTGAAGAATATAAGGCCTGCTTTGAGAGGACTGTTTTCCTCCCATTTTATTTTAATTTTTTTATGACTTGACAATATTATCATTGTTGAACATTTTTATTCCTCACTGTTTGAAATGTTATTGTTACATTGCATAGACAATCATTGTAGATGTGTAATGTCCCAATTAATAACAAATAAATTACTAGTAATTTATTGAAATAATAAATAAATAGATGTTAAATGAATGAATAAACAAATAATTATCTAATTTTCACTTCCATTAATTAGAAAATGATTATTCATTTTAACCGCTATGCCAATTTATCTCTACATAAATTATACTGTATATGACTGCAAAGTCATGCTGTACATCGTCCATGCTGAGCATCAAGCAATCAATATTGTTAGTATTGACCTGTGTGGTGTGAGCTGTGTAGTAAATGAGTTGTGACCATGAAAGCTTGAACGAGCTATAAATATACCTCCATTCATCTCTTCCCATCTCCATGTTTTTGTCTCTCTTGTGTTCCCACTCCACCATATTTCCTCTTGTCTGTTTTAAAATAATGTCCTTTTCTCTGTGACATACACTCTCTTTATCACTCTCTACCTTTCTTTGTGTTTATCCCCTCTCTTGCTTCTCTCCTTCTTTTTCTTTCTCTCTTTGTATCATTTGCTCTTCCTTTCCCTATCCCCTTCCCTATCCCCATATGGTTTACCCTCTTGCATATCTTATTATCCCACATCTCTCCTGCCTTTCTCCCCTTCTCTAATATCCATTTCCCCATCTCTATCCTCTTTTTTGCGATCTTGTCCATCTCCTTTTTATTTACTGTCTCTTTATCCCTCTCTCCTTTTCTTCCCCTCTGTCTAAGTGTGTCGCCCTCTCCTACTTGTATTTTTTTTTCTCAAGCCTCTCTCACACACATCCGTTCTCTCTTTCCGTCCTTCCCTCTTTCTTCCTCTCTCTCTCCCTTTCTCTCCCTCTCTCTCTTCTCTCCTCAGAACCATATGTTGTGGTACTTTTAATTGAATTATTGAATTGAATTAAACATTTATTTCCTTTTTCACAGACATAATC